>JASAND010030573.1:0-73783 GCA_030248195.1 Trissonchulus latispiculum | reverse complement strand
TATGCCCCCGTTCAGTTACGTATTACTCACTGGTCACTACAGCCTATGGCGCCTATTGACCACTGGTCAAACGACCTAAAACTGCGTATTTCTGCGTTTTGGTCGGGGGCATATATAGTAAATCGACTACGCTCGTTTCAATGGGAGTATCGCCGAAACCGACGGAAGTGACCACTGGTCACTACAGTCTATGGGGCCTATTGACCACTGGTCAAACGGCCCAAAACTGCGTTTTTCGGCGTTTTGGTAGGGGGCATATATAGTAAATCGACTACGCTCGTTTCAATGGGCATATTGCCGAAATTGAGGGAAGCGTGCGAGCTGTGGTCACTAAGGTCTATGGGGCCTATTGACCAGTGGTCCAGTTTCCAACAAAAACAGCGTTTTGCGGCGTTTTGGTCGGGGCATACATAGTAAATCCACTACGCTCGTTTCAATGGACATATTGCCGAAATCGAGGGATACACCAGTGGTCACTACGGTCTATGGGGCCTTGACCAGTGGTCAAACCCCTTGAAACAGCGTTTTTCGGCGTTTTGTTGGGGGCATATATTGTAAATCGACTACGCTCGTTTAGCATGGCACTGTTCAAGCTCCTTGTATCCATTACCGCATTTAGCAGAAAAGGGATACCTTTAAAATGACAGAAGGACAAGAAATAAAAATGCTCCTCTGGAGCATGAAAAAGTAATATGGGTGATGGTGAGGTTGCAAAATCAAAGAGGGACTAGTCTTCAAAATGCTTAATATGGGGCTAAGGTTAAAAAATAGAAGAGGACTAGGTTGTGAGCGAATTAATATGGGCGGCTTCGCCGAACAACCCATATTCGCGGAATTTTTTTCACGTTTCGTCTTAGCTTAGAGCTATCAATGTCAGTCAATAAAAAATTTAAGCAGTTGAATACTCATCGAATATAGCTGTTTGCATGTACTGTTAGACTCGCTGCTATGAATATATACGTAAATTATCATCATTTTGTTGTGTTGAACTACCGCAGGCTCTACTACTAGGAGAGGTCTAAGGATATGATACTAGCTATGGTCAAGTCAGGAGAAATAGAAGATCGTGGGAGAGTCCTAAATTATTCTTGAATATAAGTTGTTTTCCGTATAAATGGATACTTAAAATGCACTGGTTAGGATGAAGCACTTATCGAAGAAAACGTTTGCTAAAATAAAAGTTCGAAAAAAGCTCGAGCTCATACCGTAGCTGTAGGTTATTTATGAACTATACACCAAATGTATCGTGGATATGTATACATAATAATTTACATTTACAAACCGCGAATATGGGTTGTTCGGCGAAGCTGTGCCCATATTAATTCGCTCACAACCTAGTCCTCTTCTATTTTTTAACCTAGCCCCATATTAAGCATTTTGAAGACTAGTCCTCTCTTGATTTTGCAACCTCACCATCACCCATATTACTTTTTCATGCTCCAGAGGAGCATTTTTATTTCTTGTTAATTATGTAGTTTTTCAAAATTTGAAAATCGATTTTTTCGAAAAATACAACTTTTTGACCCAAAATTTCGGCAATGCGAATCCAGCAAAAGCGAGTAAAAGTAGCATAATCATTAAGTTGAAGCTGAGCTGAATCCAACGCTATAAAGTTTTCGTGGCTACGACTTATGTTGCACCCGCAACGAATTTTTAAGGTACTGGTATCGCTTTGTGTAAATTCGACCCTACAAGCTTCAATTCTTTATGAAAGTGGATGAAACTTTCCAAATACCTTATTTTCGTGCTCTTTAACATTCTGGGACCAGTCCCGGATTTTTAGGTTTAAAGATAAGAAAGTTTTGGTTTTTGCCCTTATTCTCTCAGTATATACATGGTCGCTACACCGGATTGGTTGTTATGGCTGGAAAGAGGGCATCAATATGAACATTTTTGCTTTTACAACTTTTGAGCTACCTCTAGTGGTTAAGGCAGTATAAGCCAAAAACGATTTTTGGGGTCAAAAATGGCCATTTTTGACGAAATCAGTTTTTTCAAAATTACTGCCAAATCTTACAGACAATTTCGGCTTATTTATACTCAATCGATACGCCGTCCAATGGCGCATTTTATCAATACCTATTCGCTGGAGTTCGTTGCTGTAAGCTAGGGAATTCGCCGAAAAACCATTTTGGCAAAATTGTGATTATTTTGTTTTGAACATTGATTTCTCAAAAACTGCCCAATGGATTCGCGTGATTTTTGGCTGAATGAAAATTCGCCCTATTGCGGAGGGACATTTTTCTTGGTTTGAGCTAAAACGTCTCCAGTTGTGAGAAAACTGAATAGAAAGTTGCGAAATCTATTGTCATCGCGCATTTGCCGGATTTTCTGGAGTACTGAGACTTGTTGAGCCAAATCCAAAAAAATGTCCCTCGGCCCACATGTCCTTCATAGCATGGTTCAAGAAAAAATTTTGGCCGATTCTACAGTTTTGAGAAATCGATGTTCAAAAAGTTTTGGTCTGTCTCAGTCTGTCAGTCTTTCAGTTCTGTCAGTCTGTCTGTCTGTCAGTTCTGTCATTCAGTCTGTCAAATGTCAGCATGTCGGAAGTTTTTTGCTATTTTTTGCTAATTTTGCTAGTTTCGTAAGCTCATGTTAATGTACAGATTATAAGCTTTAAAACGATGTATAAAGCTCTTTGCAACTCCCAAAATTGCGAAAGTTATAGCGTTTCGAAAAATCACCACAAAAGCACTGCACAAAAGGTGACTGTGGTGTGTGGGGTGGTGGTAACAGGTAGGTGGTGTGGGAAGGTAACAGGAGTCCGTGTAGGGCTTAAAGCCTTGAAGGGCCGGCCCCCCTTCCACGGATGTAGTCATCATTTGAGGTGACACTCCTGGCTCTACGGCTGTGTATCCGGGGATGAGCACCGGCACCCCTTGCCCCTGAAGCAGGGATGGAGATATTCTCCAGGGGTCACCTTACCTACCTTTACAAAAGCATACCAGCACCTTAAACAATTTCGCCTTTTAGCTGGTTTTTGGCTAGTTTACACTATTTGCGGCAAATCGATGCAACATGGCAGAGTTGTAAATTGTAAAAAAGTAAAAATGTTAAAAAACATTTTTACAGTTATTAACAGTAGCAAAATTTCGAATTTTTTAACAGGTTTTTTACACTTTTTAACACCACTTTTTTACACTTTTTAACACTAGATTTTTTACATATTTTTAACATTTTTAAACACTGCTTTTCGGAATTTTTTTACACTTTTTTTACAATTTTTACACGTTTTTACACTTTTTCACAGCTACATATACCGTTGATTGTGAAAAATAGTGTTTGAAGTGTATATAGTATACATGCAGACAGGTTTTGTTTCAGTAGGTGAAATTCACCTTAAAAGTATTTTATTTCAACAAGTAAAAAATGACATTAAAAGTAAAGACGGTGGTTGGACAATGTTGAGGATTTTTTGGGAATTCATTTTCGATTAATAAGTTGCCCACTGTAACTCAGTTGCAATTGAATCTCGTGCCAGATAACCTACTGAGAGGATTGTTTCCTTTCATTGAAAATTTAGAAATCCTGCAAGATGGGTTCTTTAAGTAAACATCTCAGTCAATAAAATTTAACGAAATGTCCAATTAATCCCAATCCATACTGGAACAGTGTTTCAGAATCAAAAATTTCACAGCCAAAATAATTTCTGAAATCTAAAACACCAGACAATGCTCTGACAGCTTTTTATAAACCGAACATTCTCGTTATTTGAAAATTTGGAACCTTGAAATAGAAATTTTTGAAAATTCTGAAGTTAAATAATTTGAAATTGCTCTTGATTTTCTGATGTCATAAATGGCACTTTTTATATTTTTCTTTTGCTAAATCTGTTGTCACTTTATAAATGCAAAAAGAAACATGAATAGTTTCTGGAGGATTGCAAGCAATTAACAAAATTCTTGGTCAATTATCAAAATAAATAATAGCCTTAGTGGCTGTGGCATCCAATAAATGCTTAAACTCGTCCTTTCTGACAGTTGAATAACGCGTCAATCATTGCTGTGGTACAGAGGAAATGAATTTGGCATCGAATCATTTTAACACATTTTTTACAGTTTTTAACATTTTTTACTAGGGTTGTAAATTGTAAAAAAGTAAAAATGTTAAAAAACATTTTTACAGTTATTAACAGTAGCAAAATTTCGGACTTTTTAACAGGTTTTTTACACTTTTTAACACCACTTTTTTACACTTTTTAACACTGGATTTTGTATATACATATGATTAACAGTTTTTAACACTACTTTTTTTCGGAATTTTTTACACTTTTGTAAACTTTTTTACAGCTACAAATACCGCCAATCGTAAAAAATAGTATTTCAAGTAGTATATATAAGTTGCAGACATGATGCTTTGTATGCGTGGAAATTACATTGAAAGTGATGAAGGATAGCTGTGGTTAAACCCTGTTGAGTTTTCTGGAAACGCATGAAATGCATACTGTAACGCGGTTGCAATGGTTTCTCGTGCATAGTTCTCATTTCCAGATAGCTTGCTCAGGTTATTGTTTCCTTCCATTGAAAACTTAGAATTCTTGCATGATGGAATCTGTGACTGGACATCCCAGACAGAGAAATTTAGCGGAATTTAGTTTTTACTTTAATGGAACAGTATTTGAGAATCAAAAATTTCAAAGCCAAAAATTTATAAATTTTTTAAAATCTGTAAGCACCAGTACATATATATAAGTTTTGTAATAATTTTCTAAACTGAACATTGTCATTATTTCAATTGAAAACGCTGTTGATTTCCTGATTTCTCTGATGTCAAATAATCTAAATAACAAGCCGCTTGTCCATAACATTTTACATTTGCGACTTGCGACCTTCGATATTCTTCTTTTGCTAAATCTGCCGCCACTTTAATGTAAAAATAAATATGAATAGTTTCTGAACCCGCAGGATGGAGGACTGCTAGCAATTAACAAAATTTTGGTCAATTCAAAATAAATAAAAGCCTTAGTATAATAGCCTTAGTAGCTGTGGCATACATGCCATACTTTCTGACCCTCGAATGATCATTCAATTATTAATATGGTACAAAAAAATTGAATTTAGGGCTGAAACATTTTTACATATTTTTTTACACTTTTTAACACTTTTTAACACTGTTAAAAAACAGGTGTAAAAAGTAATTACTTTTTTACATGTAAATTAACAACCCTATTTTTTACACTGTTAAAACAGGTGTAAAAATTAAGTACTTTTTACATGTAAATTAACAACCATCCCTGTGAAACTGGAAAGTTTTAAAATTAAATTTAGGGCCAAACATGGTAAAATTGAACCATTTTTGGGTTTATGGGGGAGAGATCTGGATTTATGGGGGAGAGATCGGGATTTGTGGGGCCTCCTCCGGAGGGGTAGGTTTCAGATTGGGGGTCCCCCCCGAGTAAACATTTTTTATTACTATGTTGAAATTTATTTTTAGGTAGCAGAGACACGTCATCAGAATGCTTACTGGATTTTTTGGTCATGATTCCTTTTAATTGGATTGGTATGGTGCTTGAGCCTTGAACCGAAGAAGACCATTTTGGATGAAGAAATGAAATGTTGAAGGTTACAGATGCCGTGCCGTTGGTGGCAGCATTGTTTTCACCAAAACTGATTTTACAAATTCCGTTGAATCTTGAAATGCTATATGTAGAATAAAGTTGAAATGTGTTATTTTAGATTTTAGCTGTTTCATCTTGAAGCCTGAAGGGGTTTTCATGGTAAATACTAAAGTCTGACACAAAAATGTGTGTACAAAACTGGGATCACTTATACTGCATTTAATATTCATCGGAGACCATAACATTATATGTTTTCTGAATCGTCATGATGAGAGGAAAATTTTTATAATATTTAAAATTGAAAAGTTTCAAGAGTTTGGATCTCCGGTGAATATTAAATGCAGTATGTATAAGCAAGAGTACATAATGATAAAGAGTATGACAGGCGTCACATTTATGTAGGAAGGCCAAAACTTGTCTCTCTCTTTCGGCTGATTTCACCACGAGTCTGACCTCTCCTCACACCGCCCCTATATGGGTACATAGTCCCAAACGGGGGTCACTCACTCGCTTAGCATGTTTTCTACATACAAGTGTTAAACATACACACTTAAATCCCCTCCCCAAATTGGGCCCCTGTTAATTTCAGCGTGTAATTATGCAAAGCAGTGAGCGACCCCCGTTTGGACCACGTTAGGGGCGGTGTGAGAGGGGGTCAATTCGTGGGGGGTCAGCCGATACCGCGCATAGCATAGTTTTGGCCTTCACTGCATAGAGTGTGACGCTTGACATACTCTTATCACTATGTACTCTTGGTATAAGTGATCACAATTTTGTACACACATTTTTGTGTCAAACTTTAGTGAGTCGTAGCTTATTACGGTTTTGAAAGTTCTTGGCAAGATAGTAGTAGTAGAAAATTTGGTTTGTAGGCACAATTAGCTTCCTGAAGCTGTGACAATTAATTGCATCTTATGCAGGTTTTAAAGTTTTTGTGAGGAGGTGAGGTAAAAGGTAAAATATATATCCCCAGAGTGAACTCCAACCTACAGGCGTAACGTATGGCGTAAGGAACCTTGCCTATCTCTAGAGTCTAGACCAGGGTTTTTTTTGGTTTTCGGATTTGCGTCAACATTGCGTCCAGCTAATTTTAAGTTGCGTCCCGTTAAGAAATTTTGCGTCCAGGTGTTAAAACAGGTGTAAAAATTAAGTACTTTTTACATGTAAATTAACAACCATCCCTGTGAAACTGGAAAGTTTTAAAATTAAATTTAGGGCCAAACATGGTAAAATTGAACCATTTTTGGGTTTATGGGGGAGAGATCTGGATTTATGGGGGAGAGATCGGGATTTGTGGGGCCTCCTCCGGAGGGGTAGGTTTCAGATTGGGGGTCCCCCCCCGAGTAAACATTTTTGATTACTATGTTGAAATTTATTTTTAGGTAGCAGAGACACGTCATCAGAATGCTTACTGGAATTTTTGGTCATGATTCCTTTTAATTGGATTGGTATGGTGCTTGAGCCTTGAACCGAAGAAGACCATTTTGGATGAAGAAATGAAATGTTGAAGGTTACAGATGCCGTGCCGTTGGTGGCAGCATTGTTTTCACCAAAACTGATTTTACAAATTCCGTTGAATCTTGAAATGCTATATGTAGAATAAAGTTGAAATGTGTTATTTTAGATTTTAGCTGTTTCATCTTGAAGCCTGAAGGGGTTTTCATGGTAAATACTAAAGTCTGACACAAAAATGTGTGTACAAAACTGGGATACCTTTATACTGCATTTAATATTCATCGGAGTTCATAACATTATATGTTTTCTGAATCGTCATGATGAGAGGAAAATTTTTATAATATTTAAAATTGAAAAGTTTCAAGAGTTTGGATCTCCGGTGAATATTAAATGCAGTATGTATAAGCAAGAGTACATAATGATAAGAGTATGACAAGCGTCACACTCTATGCAGTGAAGGCCAAAACTATGCTATGCGCGCTATCGGCTGACCCCCCACCACGAATTGACCCCCTCTCACACCGCCCCTATATGGGTACATAGTCCCAAACGGGGGTCACTCACTTCCATTGTTAGCATTAGGTTTTTCTACATAACAGTAGTTACAAACATACACACTTAAATCCCCTCCCCAAATTGGGCCCCTGTTAATTTCAGCGTGTAATTATGCAAAGCAGTGAGCGACCCCCGTTTGGACCACGTTAGGGGCGGTGTGAGAGGGGGTCAATTCGTGGGGGGTCAGCCGATACCGCGCATAGCATAGTTTTGGCCTTCACTGCATAGAGTGTGACGCTTGACATACTCTTATCACTATGTACTCTTGGTATAAGTGATCACAATTTTGTACACACATTTTTGTGTCAAACTTTAGTGAGTCGTAGCTTATTACGGTTTTGAAAGTTCTTGGCAAGATTACTATAGTAGTAGTAGAAAATTTGGTTTGTAGGCACAATTAGCTTCCTGAAGCTGTGACAATTAATTGCATCTTATGCAGGTTTTAAAGTTTTTGTGAGGAGGTGAGGTAAAAGGTAAAATATATATCCCCAGAGTGAACTCCAACCTACAGGCGTAACGTATGGCGTAAGGAACCTTGCCTATCTCTAGAGTCTAGACCAGGGTTTTTTTTGGTTTTCGGATTTGCGTCAACATTGCGTCCAGCTAATTTTAAGTTGCGTCCCGTTAAGAAATTTTGCGTCCAGGTAAAATTATTGTTTTAGCGTGTTTTATATGCAAAAATTGTATTCTTTATAAAAATGCCGATTATTTCTTTAGTGAAACATAATTTTATCGTATGAAAAAGTACTTATAAGGGTGATGTTACTGAACAGTAGTAATGCACGATTACAAAATATGTGAAATATGCCCAATATACACGACGGGGGATCTGGGGGGCGGAGCCCCCCAGAAGTTGAGAAAATTTTTTGCGATAACGGAAAAATCCGTAATGCAAATGTTCAAAACGATTTAATTCGCATCTGTTGTATCTAACACATATCATGACCAATTTTTGATATTATTGACACACATTATTTTGATGTTATAGTTAAACTAATTAAGAATTAGTTAAATAGCTATAAAATTAATATCATTCAGAACAAAGGCAGTAATCTTGTTCCGAAAACTCTGACAACAAGTTGAAGAACTTTTTGAAATTACGGATAAATCCGTAATGAAAATGATTAAAAAGATTAATTTGTCATCAGATACATTTAGCTAAAATACCTAATGCATTTTTGTGTAAATTACATTTGGGCTACGGCTACAAATTTTATTAATAAGCGTTGTTATCCCGGATACTATATGGCCTCATTTGCATATTTTCGTTTTTCCTTATTTGCATATTCCTTTCCTATTTAAATAACAAAATTCAGCCTACTTCAGTTACGAGTGTTCAATTAGCCTACAAAGGTTGAGCCCTATACTTCTTCTCAGCTATAGACGGACTATTGTTTGTTTTGCCACCAAATATCCGCATATGCCTTCGCACAGTGAAGGAGGTACTCCTCCTCCTCGAGCCAGATCTAAATCCAGTTCGAAGTCTTCCAGATCTACTTCGAGCTCCAGATCATCATCTTCCAGTGGGACGTCGAAGAAGAAGAAGTACAAGAAGTCCGATGTCAAATTTCCGAGCAACTATTCTCAGCTCTCATTCTTGGAGGATTTGGAGAAACGATTGACAAAAATCAAACGCCAAGGGAAGAAGTATGTTCATCGTGGCAGCGGTATGTCTAAACTTGCCAAACTGGGGAATCAGAAAGTTTAGTTCCGAGGCCAAGAAAACTATTGGCCCAGGATAGTGCAGCAGAGGCCACGGTGAAGGACGAAGAGGAGTGAAACTGCCCCCGCTTAGACAGCAGGAACAGCGAACCCCGGATAGGATCTACTGGAAAAGGTGAGAGGGCCGGGTAGACCAAAGAATGCCAATGAAGAAACTGGGAACAGTAGCCAAGATACGACCGAAGAGATGTGGGAGCGAGTGATCGACACAGCATAGCGCCAAAATCCAAAAGACCAGAGGAATCGACCTGCAGCTCCAGAAGAGAGGCCTTCCAGGATGAGCGCTCAAACAGAACTAAAACAAGAAACAATGTAACTAAAACACGAGCAGCTGATGAGAGGGAGGGTGGGTGGGTAGTCCGTCTATAGCTGAGAAGAAGTATAGGGCTCAACCTTTGTAGGCTAACTGAACACTCGTAACTGAAGTATGCTGAATTTTGTTATTTAAATAGGAAAGGAATATGCAAATAAGGAAAAACGAAAATATGCAAATGAGGCCATATAGTATCCGGGATAACAACGCTTAGTTATCTCTCTCACACCTTCCTAGGCTCGTTTTGTAGTAGGGATAACTCAGATTGTTCCGGAGCTTTGCGGAGGAATAATGGGCTTTGACCTGTTATGTATCGATACAGGTAGATAACTCAACAAGTACTGACACATTACAAAGCGTTGGCATTCGATGACATAGTGGAAAACACCAGGGGGTCTGGGGGGCGGAGCCCCCCAGAAATTGAGAAAATTTTTGGAAAATATGGAAAAATTGGTACTGAAAACATTTAAAGTTTTCACTTTTACAAAAGTGAATTTTCTCCCGAAATAATGTTGCGTCTAGCTTGCGTCCCGTTAAAATTTCGTTGCGTCAAGATAAGAAACTTTGCGTCCAGACGCACTTCTGGACGCAAAAAAACCCTGGTCTAGACCCTTTTGCATAAAAACTAGTGTTAGCTGTTAGACTAATATTTAAGAGTGTTAGAAATTTTGTAAAGCTCATTCTAACACAGAGATGAAACCGGGTCTGTTCGGGTCACTATATGGACCGGGTCACCGGGTCAGGAGCTCGGACCCGGCCTTGACCCGGTATTTTTGATTGGAGAAATGTTTTTGCTGTTATAAGATATTTTTCAAAGTTTTGCCAATTTTTACCAACTGAAAACTTCAACAATTACTCAAAAACTAGCAATAGAAATATTCTTAACTTAATCGTGTAGTTTTTTAAATGCTTGTCGCTGTAGTAGTGTCCTCATAATATTTGTAATGTTCTGTCAAGCTTAGATCTAGGCTTGAAGAAACTACAATGGTTGCGTTGAATCTTAACTAGAAAATGAAAACTATTACATGGGCCCTGAGAGTCTGAAATCTTTATTTTAAAATCTAAAATTCTCCATGCTCCATCTATAAGCTGTAAGTAAGTGATTTATCGCTGCTGCTGTTATTTTTGGAGGGAGAGGGTCAGACTGTGGGTTTCAAATCTCGGTAAGAAGGAAAATCTCAGCAAAACAAGGTTTACAGTAGTGTTGTTGCCCGGCCGGTTTTTTGACTCGGCCGGCCGGACCCGGCCGGCCGACCTTGTCAACCCGGCCGGCCGGCCGGCCGGTCAAAAAAGGCCGGCCGGTACCAGTTTTGCCCTATTTTTCGTGTATTTTGCAAAATATTTAGCATTAATTGATGCATACAGTTACTCCTGGTTATGTACAACAGATAAAATCAAGTAGTAGGTATCCTTTTTCTGAAGACCGACCGGCCGGCCGGCCGGGTTTTCCTCGGCCGGGCAACAACTCTAGTTTACAGATTCTGAGTTTTACTTTGCATTTTTTGCAATTGTTATGGCTTACTACATATCTTCAGGAACCAATTGCGATTGATTTTATTTCCTATTCTCTGAATCCTAGCCATACGAAAAAATATTTCCAAAGAATTTCCGCTGAGTGAAACTTCAATCATACAGCTAAATGAAATATTTTACTAAAATATATAATGATAAAACAGAAAAGTGCTAATGATAAACCCTAGAATGATTAGAATTAGATGATGTTATGACTTTGGCAAAGTATTTTGTTCCAATTTGTTTGATTCAAAAAGCTATGTAGTTTACTTCAGATTATTGAGTGCAAAATCGTGCAAATCGTTTTGATTTTTTCCGGCTTACTTACAATATTCACTTTCCAATGCTACTACTTTAAGGAAAGCAAAACTTTTGCCCAATTTGATATTTTAGTCGTCAAAAATGTCCAAAATGGTATTAAATACTCACCGCACCCCAATAAAGTATTTTTAGTTTTTTGCAAGCTTAAACCTGAATTTTTAAAAATACCGGGTCACCGGGTCACCGGGTCAGGGGTCGACCGGGTCACCGGGTCAGTAAATAGTGACCCGGTTTCATCTCTGTTCTAACAGTCTAATATCAGTGTGGATGTGGCATTTAACTGCAAATGCCGGGGCACTAATTGGCCCAAGTACACATTCCACCTTAACCCAGCTGCACAAAGTGTAACTTCTTTGTGCCAATATTCAAAGTTACGTTTTTGCAGCTTGGGTGAGTTGACAAAAAAACAAAGCGTGACTAATGCGAATAGAGATTTGATCACATGCTAGTAGATGCTAAACGTAAAGATTTGATCGCACACTGAATGTCTGTTTAGCAGATCAACATGCTCAAACCTCAAAGCAAGCAGTGTCAGCGAAGCGTCTAAAGCAAGCGTCATTGCTCCCAAAATGGTGAGGTACCACTCTATGCCCAAACTAAGGAATGGTCCTGTTTTACAGACTAGACCCCTACAAACTTGCTTACGGTAAGCCAATCTTAACAAATCAAAATAAACATCATTTCCTTGGTACTTGGGGGGGCGACCCCCTGGTTTAGTTTCCCCCTCTAATAAAGTGTGCTGTTTACTCCTGTGAATTGTGAGAAATGTCCACTAGAGGATCACATCGAAAAAAGTTGCACTTTTTGCTCACCCAACTCGCCCTACTCACCCAAGCTGAAAAAGTGAAACTTGAAACATCAATAACACAACTTAACTACAGATGGCACGAAACGATCAGGACTGGACACAAACTGTAAGGGAGAAATTCTGTACTTGGGCCCACTAATTAACAGACTGATAATCGGTGCATCTTTTGGTTAGGGCGGTGATAGTTGGCTTATTATTGCCTTAGTATTGAGCTCAACTCAAACTTAGGGCCTTTTCGCGCGCGAGTTAAACGAGTTAAAGTTAAATATTTTAACCCCTGTTCGCGCACTCAGCGAGTTAATTTTAACCCTGCCTGTTTTAAATCTTTTAACTGTAGCAGGGTTAAAACGAGCAGAGTTAAACGAGTTAAAACTGGGAGAGTTAAAATTAACTCGCTGAGTGCGCGAATATGGGTTATAAGAGTTAATTTTAACTCGTTTAACTCTGCTGATTCGTCTCCGTTCTTTTCATGCACGCGTTAAAATCAGTTTAAAGCAGTGATCGACACAAACAACAAACTATGCTTCCGCCTTGTCTTGAATTAATTTCGGTGGTTCAAGGTTCCTTTTTAAATAATGTAATAATTGTTTTATATGCTACCAAAACGCTAGAAGTTGAAGACTATTTGCTTTATTCCTTCTTTTGTAGAGATTAAACAGTTTTAATCATCTATGCACAAATATTTAATTTAATATCAGCAAAGCACACTCTAGAGGGCGCACAAACTACCGTAAGGCCATCGCACCAATTTGATTGGATAGGTTTTTCTAGCCAGTTTAAACTTAAAGTAACTAGCCTTTGGTAAAATGGTCGACTATAGTCGACTCCTAAAATCACTAAATAAAGGTCTAAAGTAGACTTATAAAGTTATCAAGCATACAACCTAATGAAACTCCGCAGTCACGAATGTTCAGAAGTAAAATCCGCAATCTCAAAATGTATCCCATAACCATTTCCAATATCAAACGTTTAATTCCACTCGAACTCCCCCTGTAACTTTGGTACCACTGTGACCAGTGAGTACACTGTAAAATCCGTGACCACGACTATTATATAATCGACGACACCGTTAATATGACGCATTTAGTGCATATGGTGCAAGAAGTAAACTGTTTTTACTATGAAAGCTTTCGATTGATTTAAAATTTATATTTCGAAAAATTCGAAAAATCGCTATTTTTTAGCTTCTCAAACCTCCATATTTGACTACCGTAACCAACTGGGTGTACTTAGCAACAGTTGAATTCAAACTTGATCTTTAAGTCAGCAATAATCGTGCAGATTGATATTCGAGCATTCGGCGTGCCTTTGTTGCTATTAATGCACATTATTTGCAGAAACGCGAATTTTCAAAATTTTGCGAAATTTCGGATTCCTGCCCCAGAGAAATCTGGTATCGTTCAAATTTAAGCTGTGATCTGTAGGACATAGAATTTTAAATTAGGCCTCCCCCAGGTTTCAAAATATTTCATCAAGGACCACCAATTTCGACTTCACAAAACAGTCAAATTTGGCTGTTCTCAAACATCAAAAATTTTATAAAAATTTAACTAAAAAATTTCAAAGTCATAAATTAAAATTTCATTTCCTACAGGCCACCATTTGAGATCGTCCTTGTAATATAACGTAAGTACGAAAGTAAGTAGTAAACCGCGCCGCTTTGGTATTAGCGTGATTTCTCTGGCGCACGAAAAAATTTTTCCATTTATTGGAAATCTGATCATAGCTTCTACCAGAAAGAATTGAAGACTAATAAGCTAACAGGCTGTAAGCGCCAACCAATCAAGTAGCGCCTCTGTGAAGTAGCGCTAGCCAATCTAGACTGGAAGTATTTTGAAACAGCCAATCAAAGCTAACCAAACTGAATGCCATAAAAGGAATAACTTTGAGCATTTCATAGTGTATTTCATAGGATCAATTTTGCAGCTTTTCTCAACACATTTTATACAAGTATTATTCCACAATACTTATTTTACAAATGCAGTAACAGTTACTTATTTGTTCTGAAGCGAAAAAATAAAGATTTTTGTAAAATTCTCTTGTATTAGCAAAACAAATAAGCCAAAATATTAAATAAAATGCCACTTTTGGTTTAGTTGATCTGTAGTGACTTCAGGCGTCCTACTTTAGTTTTAACTCGTTTAACCCCCGTGCCGAATCGAGGGTTAAAATTCAATTGAAAAAGTTGCTGCAGAGTTAAAGGAGTTAATTTTAACTCGCGCGCGAAAAGGGGTTGAGTTAAAATTAACTCCGTGTATTTTAACCCATTATGTGCGCGCGAATGCAGGTAGAGTTAAACGAGTTAATTTTAACCCCTGTTCGCGCAAGCACCGAGTTAAAAAACGTTTAACTCGTTTAACCCCAGCTAGTTGAAATTAACTCATTTAACTCTTTTAACCCTGGCGCGAAAAGGATCGAGTTAATTTTAACTCGTTTAACTCGCGCGCGAAAAGGCCCTCAGAGAAATGAGATGAAAGTGAAATTTTGTTAAGTTATTTTGTGTGTATTACAAAATGCACTTTTGTAAATGTTTAAATTAATTTTAACGAATTTCAAAATTTGTCAAAAACAGATTCCAGTTTCTGGATGGAATCCTGCTGACCGAAATAATGCACGTAAACTTTTTGCTGAATTGATCTCTATTTTTTGGGAATTAAGCTTCGATATGACTTGAACTGGGTAAGACGTAAGTTTTAAACTTAATTGAACCAACGTTTTTGGATTTCAGCTTAAATGTTTCTTTGACTGGGCTGAGCCTTAAAATTATTTTACGCTGGAACAGCTGGAAACCTGCTGCCAAGAATTACCTTTAACCAAGAGTACATAATAGATAAAAGAGTATGACAGCTGGCAAGCTCTCTGTTATCAGCAGCAGGTACATGCTCTGCACGCTAACGGCTAACCCCCCCACAAACGTGTACCTAGTGACCCCCCCACAAATGTGTACCCAGTACAAGTGCGTACAGTTGCGTGTTAAAGCTCGAAAACACATCGCCTGCGTGCGTCTAATTTGTGTCTGCTTCGAGCTTTAAAACGCTAAGATAGCGTGCAAATCCCTTTGAAGTGAGCATACACGTTTGTGGAGGGGGGGGTCAGCCGTTAGCGTGCAGAGCATGTACCTGCTGCTGATAACAGGGAGCTTGCCAGCTGTCATACTCATATCGATTATGTACTCTTGCTTTAACCAAGAGTACATAATGATAAGAGTATGACAGCAGGCACACTCCCTGTTATCAACAGAAAATCATGCTCTGCACGCTAACGCCCTACCCCCCCACAAATCGGTACCCAGTGACCCCCTCCACCCCCACAAATCAGACCCTAGTGGATTTCACTATTGTCTGATTTGTGGGGGGGTCATTTCACTGGGGTCCAATTTGTGGGGGGGTCATTTCACTGGGGTCTAATTTGTGGGGGGGTCATTTCACTGGGGTCCAATTTGTGGGGGGGTCATTTCACTGGGGTCCAATTTGTGGGGGGGGGGTCAAATCCACTAGGGTCTGATTTGTGGGGGGTGGCTGACTGGGGTCTGAGTTGTGGGGGGGGTCACTAGGTACACGTTTGTGGGGGGGGGTCAGCCGTTAGCGTGCAGAGCATGTACCTGCTGCTGATAACAGGGAGTGTGCCTGCTGTCATACTCTTATCATTATGTACTCTTGCTTTAGTCAAATTCCACGGTATTAAGATGGATTGGTAGGAATGCAGCTGGCTGGTTTTTGTCTCAAAAACATTCCGTGGAATAAAGCAAGCAAAATTTTGACGCGCCCCATCCGCGGAATCTTGCTTGGTTTGTGTACTCAATATCCTTTGATAGGTGCACCGGTTATTTTTGGAGTTAACCCATTTCTAACCCCAATCTTCATTTCCAGCCCTTTTCATGAAAACTGCAAATAATAAATTTGCAATAAAAATGAAGTTTAAAAAAGACCACGAAAAAAGCAATATGAAAAATGTATTTTCACTATCAAAAATAAGTCTTCAAAAATTTTTCCATATTAAAATTTGTTCAAACTTTAATTCAGGTTAACTGCTAACCCTCCTCACTGAGGAGGGTTGAGATTTGTTGGATTTAACCCCAATTTTAACCCGGGTAGGAAACCCCTGGTTTGGTTATAACATTTGGTTAAGAGTTAACCCCAACCCTAACCCTAACCCCATTAGCGAAACCCGGGTTTCGCTAACCCCAATTTTATAACATTGGGTTAAGGTTGATAACCCCGTTTCTAACCAGGGTTAGCGATTTAACCGGGTTAAGTCGTTTTATAACATGGGACCCAGGTTAAGTTAACCTCGAGGTAACCCCTAACTTAGTGTCCTCAACAGCAGGAACTTAATCCTGACTGCTATCAGGATTAACTGATTGATTACTAACTGATTTTTTTAACATTTCAGCATTAACTTTTTGGGAAATTTCGTCATGGTCTATTCAAAGTATTAGGTGGGCACACTCCATTCTTTTGGATAAAAAAATTCGCACTTTAGTTTTAAATGTTCCTCACGAGATTCGATCCACTACTTCAAAGATGCCCTTGAGATCAGAGTTAAGACTTAGCTCGGAATTAACCTTAAGGTTAAATTAGTCGTCAGCTAACCTTGACATATGATGATTGGGTACACTGACTAAAAAATTAATCTGATTGGATAAAGATACCCTGAGCTGAAGCTTAGGGATTGTTATTCTTGAAAAAACCTAAGTTGGTGAACCGCCTAAGTTTGACTCATCGTTTGAGCTCAGCTGTAGAATAGCTAACACCGTGTTAACTCGTTGTTAAGCTAGCACCGAGCTAACTTAGTCCGATTTGGTGCGATCGGGCGACAGAATAATTGCGGAAGGCAAAAGGATTATATTCTAAAGTATTTTGGAACAAAGAGGCACATCACAGGATAGGAACCGGATACACACAACAAATTTTTTCGATATTTAATTTTCATTTCGATTTTCGGTCGAGAGGCGCCCTCTTTTATTGGATACTAAAGCATCCACTTTGTTGTCAGTCATCCAATGTTTTGGATACCAGCAATTTTATTGCTAGCTATCCGTTTGAGTCGGATGGCTTCCAATAAAAAGGGATTGTAACCCTTTTTATTGGGCTTAGACCCTGCCATCGGTACCCACAGAGGTACGTTGGCCAAAAAAGGATTGCTTCCACTGCTCTGTGAATAGAATCAGTACCAAAAATTATGTAAGAAAAGACTGACATGTAACTTGAAAAACTGTTTGTTTGTCTCCTTTATTCATTTCGTTATTCCGTTCATTTCGTTATCAGCTTGTCGAGTACTTGCGTAAAACACGTTACTGCTTGAAGTCATGAACTTCATGAAACCTGATTTGGTAATGCAGCAAAAGTCATGGGGTCAAACAGTGCAGCTGACTCTGACTGCATTTGGGTGCCAAGATTCAAGTGATCATAACTTACTCAATTTTGGCAAATAGACAAAGCTGTGTAGATCATGGTAAGGCTCATAATGAGCTGAATTATTCTTTAATACGAAATCGCAGAGAAATCTGTTCTGTCTACCAGTTATGTTCAATGTGCGTTTCAATATTGAAGGGGTTGGACTGCCAGGGTCAAAAAATCTATCTACGCAGATTTAGCACAAAGTGCGTCTAGTGGTAGCCCCTGGGAGTTTACGCAAGCTATCAAAATTTCAGTTGATTTCGGCCTGGAATAAAACAGTTGTAGCTAAAAAATAGATAATAGCTAGCAAATTTTGTATAGTAAATGCTAAACTAGTAATTACAAATTCCGTACTCGGAAACGGGAACCGAAAGCTAGAACCGGAGTCAGAACCGGTTTTGCAAATTGGAACCGGCCCCCAGCTCTAGTTCCAGCAGCTACTTTATTAGTAAAGGTAAATAGACAAGGAAATCCGTATCAAGCTAACTGCTTCTGGTTTTTGGTTCTTGTATTGTTGACAAAGTTTATATTCCTTGATAATAGCAGCAATAAGCTCTGTGGCCTCAGCAGTAAAACACAGTTATAGATGATGACTTGACGTCCGGGTAATCTTGTTAATTGAGGTGAGTTTTGTGTAGGCACTAAGCGGATTCTTCACTTGGTATTGGACTGACATAAACCTGTTTGTATGACTGTACGTGCCTTAGGCTGGCTGGATCATAAAAGTTCGAGCTTGGCCTTATTTAAGAATAGGAATAAATCAGTATCAATATCAGTATAGATCAGTAATAAAGCATATTCGCGTAAGTTGCTTGCAATCATTAAAATTTGACGTCAACTTAAACGCCGTCGTCGACGCAGCCGTGCTCTCAGCCCGCTGACGTTTGCTTGTCTCCATCTGTCATAGCTAGTATGACTTTCGCTGCGTCGCCTGAACGCCGCCGCCACACTGGGAGGCTGGAGCAAACACGCCATACCAGTCTTTCGACTCCTGTAAGTCGACACAATCAGCTGCTCGTACACGGGCAGTGGAGGACAGGTCTTTCGACACTGCCTGATTAAGTGGGATCCCAATCAAACCCTGGAAGTACACAGAAATGACTTGTGATGCAACTTTGTGCACTTTGCTCTGCCAAGTAGCAAATTATTGCACCTGTATACCTTCACACCTCTACCAGAACTATCGTAGGAACACGAAGGCTTGAACGGTAAGGGGGATTATAAATCCAGGCAAATTAAACAAGCTAAAAGAAACTCTGGCTAACTAAATTTAAGTAGCCGCCTAAACATAAAAGACACCGGAAGGCGAATTGCAGGAAATGCCAGCTAGTTAAGGAAATCAGCACGCCAAATGAAAATTATTATACAGAAAATTAAATTCTAATTAATAATTTAAGTTCACTCTCCTTCTTCCAAGGTTTCTCGGGGATATAGGCTGAAAAAGAGCAACTTTGCGCTTTCGGTTCCCAATTCTTACAGAGCGCCTACATTGGCGGGACCACCACCATTTGATAAAGAAATGATTCTTCTTTCGCACAAAACTCGCGCAAACGCTAGGAGCCGTCAAAGTTGAGACAGTTCATAATTTTTTGAACTGTAACTGTAAAAGCTTAACTCAAAGATCTCTAACGTTTGGTTCCACCCACCTACCAAACGGGGGAACATCCGCGCACTGTGGGCGGAGTACCGTTACACAGTGCATAGAAGAGAAGCCATCTAGTGGCATTTAGAAGACGTCCAGCTGATCACGATTTTCTGGGATTTCAAGGAGAATATAATTGCTTTCTGGCAGCAGAGGACACGGAGTATTGGCGCACTCGATGATGGAAATGCAACTTTTGAGCGCCTTCCGCTCGCGCTTCACGAATTATGGCAGCAGAAAGCCACAGTATGCGCAAAACGTTTCCCCAAAATACGTACAAAACCACAGAAAAGGTGAAAAAATTGCCCAAAAGGAACTAGAAGTCGGGGGACTGGCAGTCTAATGTAATACTAATAGTGAAGCAAATCTTTACTGGCGGGCACTACGGGGTGAGTACTGTGCACAAGGAGTCGGCAGACCTGAAGGAGATCTTGAGAAATTGCAGCTTGCATAGCTTTTTCGGGCAATTCTTAGTCAGAAATTTCATCTGGATCATCCAGATATGTCAAACTTTTGCGTTATTTACAAATTTACGTTTATTAGAACCGAGCGCGTAAAATGGGGAGAAAAAAATGACATCCACCGCATTTCACGGTCGCCAATTTGCACAATTTGAGGTGTGTACAGTTTGTATATTTGGAAATAAACTGACTTTGTCTCGCAGATTACTAGGTTACTACGCGGTGTGCGATGCCTATTCTCTCCTAACCTACGTACGCTCGACTAGGCTAAACCTCAGCATGAACTTTACTGGACAATAACTTTGACTGGCAATACAATTTCTAGATACGAAATATAAATTTGAATGCAGAAAATAGTGAATAAAAGTGGTTACAACAACGCCAAACGATTTGATACTTAGTGAGACTCAACAGGAGAGTTCGACACGACCTACCCGTACCAGCCCAACCCAAAAACTGAACTTTTCTCTAGGACACAAGCAAGTAGTCATTGACTAAGCCACTCAGTTAGGTAAGTTTTTACAACCTTGAACGTTTGCAAGATAATTGTTTAGATTCTGCCCGATGCATCTCCACAATGTTGTTCCAGTCGACCTGTAGCAACAACCTCCCCTAACTAGTGGAACAACGAGCGATACCTAACTCAATCTTAGACGAGCAACACCAAAAATCGAAATTTTGAATCGAAATTCAAAGAGGTCCACTATAAGCGCAGGCTGCTGGTGATGCGCAAAGTAACAGGAGTAACTCCTTCCGGTATGTGTGACAAAATGAAACCAAAATAGGAAGGACCTTGCCAGATAATGGAGCAGATGATGGATGCCAATTTCCGGATCCAGAAAGTTGGGACACAGGACGAGCTGGATGTGGTTCACATTTAGAAGATCAAGCCATATCATGAACGGCCAGTCATAGTTCCAACTCAGTAGTTACAATAAGCCTTGGTCAGGGTGCAAGAAGGTTACGTCATCCTACCTTCAGGTTGGTCAGGATGAGAATCAACATGCCCGTGGTTAAAACCATCATTGGAAAACTTGGACGGTATACCGATGATGTTTAGCAAGGAATGTATGTTGGCCGTTTAAGTATGTCCGTTGTAAAATTAGCTACCTTATAACACTCCTACAAGTTAACGTATGTGCGTGCGCTGGCCCTCTTGGGAGCCCACTAGGTTGGTCACACCAACGCCCCATTAACATTATTGGGGAGACTGTAGTAGGGGTAGTAGTGTAGTGACCATCTGGATCAAATTATTTCTGTATTGGTTTCTGTATTCAATTGAACGAAGCCACCATGTATCAGCAGTTCAGGAGGAATAAACAGCCAAAAAAGGCACGGGACCTTATGGTTGGTGAGGATTCAACGCTAGATCCGGCGCATGACCCAGAAGACTTGGATTAGTTCCCTCCTCCACGGGATCCTCTTTCAGTGGTGGAGGATTTGCGCTCAGAACACCCCAAGGGAAGACAAGCAGTGGTTTTCCTTCGTGTGTCCCGGGCCTTCGAGGAGTCAGAATCCTTGGTGGACCCTTTATCGGAACTGTTTGAACAATTGGTTTCTGTGGTTAATTCTGGCACGGATTCGTATCGGATGGGTCCTGGACCTTCCAGCGTGTCATCACGTCTTGGAGGCTAACCTGATGCACCTACCCCATCCCCAGACTAATCTCTTTGCCAAAAGTCATAAAGTCATATGCGATCAAACCATATTTGTGGACAAAGTTTCCAAGATAAGATTATTATTTTTCTTTTGTAGTTATGGATTTTAGCTTCATGAAGTCTCCTTTCTTTAATTCTTGACATATTCCCGCCCAGATGTGGTGGCTTGACAATCGTCATCCACTTCCAAAGGAACTATATCCCTCAAGCGTCGGCGAGTAATAGTTCCTTCAGGAAGCTTCATCTTCACAAATCGGACCAGGCCATCATCTGGAAAACGGGAAATGCTGTGTATCAGAGTAGATGCAGTTGGTGATGCCAATTTAACTTCTTCAATGAGCTAATTCTTCTTCTGGTATAAAATGATGATGTTGTAGGCATGTAAGCTGTCTGCTTAACTAGTGAATGTTGTAGTGTGTGCAGTATTGATTGCAATCTTCGCCTAGCTGTGGCGAAATTGCAAGGAAGGTTGGGATTTTCTTCCTTCCAAGGCCAACGTACTTCGTATCTTCCCTTTTGATATTGTATTTGTTGTTCAAATTTTTCATGAATGTCACTTTGGTGGTCTTCTGACTTCATGCTTGTAATGTAATGATCGGGACACTCCAGGGCCTATTTGGTGCGATTTCGGATATTTTGGTGACCTGTCAGTCCACTGGCGTCATTGCTATAAATATGGAAAGTGGAGCCTACACCCAGGTCGGCAATAAACTTGATGCCGCTATTGCCATGATTCAGATTGCGGGTCGAGTGCCCGTCAAGCTTCCAAGGGTCATTATGATCGTGGTTAGTGAAATCTGGGCGACTATATCAGACTATTGTTTGGTCATCTATGCTTTGAAGATAATCTTACATCCGACGGAGCCGGTCTACATGGTATTTGCAATCTGGGTTTTTAAGTTTGGCTAAATTTTGTGGCTTCACTGGCATTGAGACCTACGCAGCCGAATTTGGAGTGGTCGTCGCCCATGAAAGCCCGCCGAGAATGAGATCCTTGCATTCCTGTGGTCCCATGAGAATTTATCACCAGCTCGACCAAGGAATGCTATGTTAACACTCATTTTTCCCTGAGTAAGCTCTGTGAATACTGTGATGTGCCTTCTCCAAAAGGATTGCAACCGGAGGGTTTCAAAGGTTGTGCCGTCTGGCCTAGCGAAGAGGAAGATAAGTATGCCTTTGCCGATAGTTTGACAATCTATGCTTGCTTGGTGAATGTTGCCAATGTATTGTTTTTGGATGAGTGGATCCAAGTCATCTATCTGAGTAGTGCGAAGTACACCTTCTCGCCTGATTTATGGTCGAACGAAAGGCAAAAAGGAGGCCGATTTAGGGCCCGGCCCACTCGTTCAGGCTAAGCTTTTCACCCCAACGGGAGCTCAATCCTCGGACAATCAACGTGGCCGCCAACTGGAACTCCGACGGATACTAATCAAGTGAGGAACGGTGAAGTATCTAAAAGATCTAAAAGGAAGCTTCGCCTGGTCATTGCCTGTTCCTGAAGCGGATGGAGATAGTGTTTCCAATCCACGCCGGAAAGTTTCCTGGGTGCCTTTGTTGGAAGTGTTGACCAACTTCTACTGAACTGCCACCTCTGTGGGAAATTCGATAGACACGGACTCCATCAAATGGAGATCCCCACTGGTGTCCCCTGGCAGTCGTGTGATCAACGGCACAAATGGGCTCTGTTCCCGGGAGCATGGCGTAGCCATGCCGAATTACACTGATGCCATCCAAGTGCTTAAATTATGCTACCGAGTGGTTGTTTGATTCTTCCTCGTTTTTGCCTATTCCGGCTTCTCTGAATGATGTGCTGTTGGCGAGCGAACTACGAAGACGTGTGCTGGACTTCAGGGACCGATGTTATGAACACCCAAACCAGGGTTAAGTCGTAAATCCGGGTTAAGTTTATGTGCTAAAGATAGCCAAGTTAACCAGAGTATTCGAGTTAACCCGGGATTAAACGTTGATAACATTGGCCCCAGGTGGTTAATGGGCCTTTGATGCTGACGAGCCCGAAAATCACAACAACAACAACGACAACAGCAATAACAACAGCAACAACCAACTTCTATGAACTGAAATATCTCATCTTACGACAACGTGATGATATCTTGGATTTTAACTGGCATGAGGTCGTCGCAGGTCGTCATCATCATGCTGATCCAAATGACACCCCTACTGACCTGAAACTAATCATAAATGTCTTCGGAAAGATGATCTTCTATCAGACGAATCTAAATGGTCATCCACACCTCAGAATGAGCAGACGATGACCATTGAACCGAAATCTTTGGCGAAGATCAGAAAAGCCGCCCAACGGCGTGAAAAAGAGACGAAATTGCCTCCTTTTCCGAAGAAATCGTTACCTTGTGTAGAGTTTGCAATTGTATAATAACCTCAATAAAATATTTGAATTGAAATAAAGATTTGCAGGTTAGGTTAGAGAGTTTTCATGTTTGATTCAACTACTACTAAACCGCTATCCAACTACAGAAGTCGGCGACAGTCCACACGGTGCCGCGAATTTACTTTCTTTTAAGCAAAATACCAAAAGCAGAAATAATTTCCAGAATGCAAAAGATATTTCAAATAGTAGAACAAAAGGAAACAAGCACCAGAACAAGGTAGACAAAACTTCAAACTGTCGACCATCCAAACCTCAAAAATAAAGGGAAAAGGGGAGCCACTCCAGAAATAATTCCAAAAAAATGGCGCACGTGAATATAATAAATATTAAGGGAAAGTGGGCGCCAAAACAACCGACCATCAAGACTTCTACTTAAGACTGAATGCACTACGCGCACAAAATTGAACAGGAAAAGTGTTAGCTAATCTGGACAATACACAAAAGGAGAATTTAGATTGATTTTTCATGAAGTTAGCACTTACTCTTGGATAATTTTAAGTGAAATCAAGGAAATATACCACACTTGGACGCATTATCAAGAAGGGTCTGGTGATCCAAGGAAGAAATAGAAAGGTGGTACAGGTGTCCGATTCTGAGGAAGAAGATAAGCCGAAGAACAACCATCAGAAACATCAGGAACTCGGTCGGATACCCCAACAGAAGAAGACGCTCAACGTCGACAGGAAACTGTCCAGCAGACCTTTCTAGAGGCTTGTGCAGCCAGACTTGTAATGGCCAACCCAGTCACTCAAGCTGGTTGGTACCAATTACTGATGCTCAGCGAGCTCGGCTAGCGTTGCTGGCATCAGGAATCAGGGTTCTTCGCACGTAAGCTCAATTTCGACGTCGAGTGGAGTTCCTCTGACCGTTGATGAGGTTTTGGCCCAGTATGGAGATATCCCTCACGTTGCCTATCAGGAGTGATGTCTGGTGCGTTGCCTGGTGGTGTCACGGGCCCGTCTGTTTAGTCCTCTGGTTTATATCACTGGAAGCTGAAGCAGCCCATCACCATCATCAGTCAAATGGACATGCCGACGGATCCATCAACTGGAGTCCAGTCGTCGATCAATGTCTCCATCGCGAAGGTTCAACCTTATATTCAGGTCCTGATTCCTGAGTCCATCATAATTTTAAACGCCCTATTTCGAGACTCTCCCATCGTTGTTGACCAACTGAAACGCCATATCTTCGTGGTGGAACCCTTTGCGGAGCCCGAAATGCCTGGCTATTTAGTTTTTTGCTACTAATCTTATCTTCTGTTTGTTAGTTAGTGAACCTAAAATTTCCTATAGTCTGTTATGAATCTGTGTCTATGATCTAACTATTTCGCATGCTAACGTTTTTTGTAAGTTTATTTTTATGCCAATTTAATTGCTCATATCATATCTTAAGTGCTTTATTTTTGAGGATTCAGTCCATATTGCCGTCTCATCGTAACTTCCATATAACTGCCAAGTAAGGGGGCACTTTAATCAAAATCGATGGTCACGAATTTCGCTCATTTTTACACATAATATGCCCCCATATGTTCTCAAAACCAAGACCAAATATTAGTTTTCGAAATCAAACGGTGGCAGAGTTATTCAGGTTCAAATGTAGTATAGGCAGTAGTGGAAGACGCTACTACCTCTTCTCAAATTCTCTTTTACGAAGCATTTCGTTATTTCCTTTTAAAAACACCCTAAATTCCCTTTAAAATTCCTTAAAAATCCTTTACTACTGTTGTTTGTGCATTTACTGGAGTGTCTGGTATTTGTTGTGTATTCTCGGATGCGAAAATGTATGTTGTACAATAATCTTTATGATTCAAATTTTCACGAAAATATCAAAATTATTCATTCCTTTCAATAGCTGTAAAAATAACACTGCATTTAAATTATTTTATGGTTGGCTTGTCGGAGATCGAACACAGAAATTAACTTATATCAATCCTGATTTCGCAATCCCCTCTTTCACTCGTAATCATGAGTCACCCCACCTTCAGTTAGAAAGTTTCCGTGGTGTCGAGCGGTTGTCTATGAAAATTGGGGACCCGACTTTCTACGCGTTTATTGGGTTTATCGAGTTTCGCCCCTATTTCTTGGGAGTCCTAACCTTTTTCCTATTGCAAACTCCCTTTTAACTAAACCCTTTGTCCCTTCCACGTTCTGTGCTCAATTTCTGCTTTTCTTCCTTTTCCCCTTTTCCGCCATTTTCGTATTTTTGTCTCCCCTCCCTTATTTTATTCTAATTGGTAGTCAGTAAGTCCTAACTTTATTTGTTGCTTTCGTGCTAAATTTCGTCTGCCCTATTCTGTATTTTATTAAACCGTCAGGTGTCTAACTTTAATTTTTCCTAATTAATTTAGGGTTAACTTCTAGGTAGACGCCACGCTAGCCCGAGGTACTTTCTGAGCGTGTTATATTTAGTCCACTCTCACCGTTTCAATCAGGCTCCAGTCGGTCCGGCGTCCCCCAAAAATTCATACTCCCCCAAACCTGGCGAGGCCCGCCCGGGGTTAAAGAGAGCCACCTGGACAATATCTCTAGGGCGGTCAGGGACTGTGTTACATTACGCCAGTCCTCACGTAATTTGTGGTGGTGCTGTGGTTCAACTCCCTGACCTCACATATTACACAAATGCTGGCAAATTTGAAAAATGCGATAATAAGCCCTTCAAGGTCAGGTGGAGACCGAACGCGATTGTGAACAGAGTTTTACAATACACCAAATGAACTCCTTTAGTAAGGTAATATTTAAGTGCAGATCAATTCTAGCTATCCAGGCATTCACAATGCATGCTTGAGTGAAGCACTGACCTAACTTTGGAGGACTGTCCAGTATAACTTTAGGTCATTTTATCTTGCACAGGCAGCATTTCAGACCCATAGTGCTATGACAAAACCTGCTCCGCGTTCCATTAGCTATCGATTGATACCCAATTTGTCTATATTTGGGAAAAAATTAAAAATTTGCATTTTTTACAGATGTGTCGAAAGCCACAGCAGCCATGCTCAATATTGACGCATTTGTTTTGGCCACATTATGTGAAAGACATGGATATATTAATCTGCCAAGTTTGGTCATTTTTTCACCATGTAATGAGTGAGAAATTACCCAAAGAATGTGAAAATTTTTGAAAATGCCTATTTTTACCGAAATTTGCTGTTTTTGAGGCTAGTTTTTTGAGCTTACTATAGATGATAGAAACTTGCGGATGCTTTTCTAAGATGCGTTTTATGCAGCTGTCTATTCGCCATTTCTGTAACTTTTGCCAATCGTACAGGACAAGCAAGAGTACTGTAGGTTCTGTTTTTCAGGGTCCAAAAACGCCCGATTTTCCAAACTTCTGACTTTTCAAATTCACCAAAAACCGTCACTCAAAGAAATTGCATCTAGATAGCTGCACTATGCAATATGTCCTTGAAATGTGTGCAAAAGTGTAGCGCTGTGTCTTTCATACAGCGAAAAATATTTCTGCCACAAACTTTTAAACCTAACCTTTCATTTTATTATGTTTAACACATATCAAGGTAACCTTTGAAGGGCTCTACAGAACGATAGAAGCAATATTACGCAAAACTAAGTTGTCTGTTTTGAGGACTTATGGGGACTACAAAATATGTGAAAATGAGCTAAAACCGAGATGGACGAAAAATCGGCGAAAAAGTGACCCCCCCACTTAATGCCAAAAACCCAATGATGTCATCGTCATATGAAAATAAAAATTTAATAATAATAATAAAGATGGTGGATTTTTGGTTTCCCATTAGGATCTCACCCTAACAGTGTGTATTTTATGATAACTTTATTGTCATGATTGTTATTATCATTGTCTGGGCCTAATAATCCTTAGCTTCACAGGGTTAAACTTTAAATTTATCCAATAATTTTATCTGAAAGTTTAACTTATCTTATTGTTAGCATTCGTTTGACTATACATTCCATAGGAGAGTAACTCCTCCTTCCCCTGAGCTACTTTGTAAAGTCAATTTCACTTTAAGCTACTTAATAATTCCAAATATAATACGGTTCAATTAATACGCGCATTTTAATAATATCACAATTTTATCATAATTGTTCATCTCAGGACAGTATCGGTATCTTGAGAAGAAATTGGGTAGATCTCGGGATATTTCGTGAACAGATCAGATATGGCTACAGTATGTCTGTTTCCACGATTGGAGGCTGGTAAGTAGGCGATGTCGGCTTCAATAGTATGACGGGGCAGATTTACGACTATGGGAACCATCAGAGCCTTTGCATACTGTGGTGGCGGCTTCCGTTTTTGGCAAACAGCACATCCCAAAACAAAAAAGTTTACCTCTTCTGCCATCAGTGGCCAGTAAAACTTCTCCCTTGCTTAATATTTTCTCAATTCCTAGATGCCCAGTGGATGGGCCCGAACGTAATAATCGTAGGATGTTGGGACGAAGTTTGCGAGGAACAACCAACTGCTGACGTTTTTTCCATTCATCGTTCCGCTTCACTTTCGTTTGTCGAATCGCATCAACATTCCATCTTTGATTACTAGTTTTCTCCATTCGCTAAGATTCCGGTTGACGTTTCCGACAAAACAATATTTATTTCCCATTTTAGCGTTCAGCAGAGCTACTTACACGTTGGTCGTTGGCCCTGTAAACTGTCGGTTATTGTGTAACTGTTTTGTCTAACTGTGGGCTTAGCCCATTTAATTTAGATTATTTCTAGAATAATAATTATATTGATATACTATCTTAATTTTTGTGGTAACAATAATAATGCTAATTTACAACGCTAACTTTGTCGTATGTTGTGTCCTCAGGCCAATGGTAATCTTTCTTTTTTCAGAAAGCATGGTAGGCTCCCTAACCTGTTGCCTAAACTTGGCGTTATTTTGCGGAGAAATTTTATAGAATGATTTTTAAAAGAAAATTTCAGAGTTTAAGTTTACTTTGATCCATGACACATGATGTTCGTTCTTGAAAATTTGAACTCAAGTTTGGAATAATTTGATTAGAAAGTCAGAAACAGTCACAAGAACTGATCTTACTTCAACCAGCGTTTCGCAAAATTTGCTCAATAGTTTTGCTTTTATTGTTTAATGCCTAAAACTAAAAATGGAACCTGTATTTATTAAACTGGGCACTCATCATTAGTAACACGCAGCTTTTGGGAATGCTCAATTTTTATCTGAGAAACCTGAAAATTAAATAATTAAAAGTATGGGTATTAGTTAGTAATAATAATAATAATAATAATAATAATAATAATTAGACTTAATATTCTTCCTTATTAAATTGTTGTTACTTTTTAATTAGGCTAGTATTTTGTCTGAGCTCCTGACTAGATAGTAGCACCTGTTCGAATCTGAGTGAAAGGGTAGAGCCATCTCTTTTATCTTAGGGTAGGTCATTACTGTATTCTAATGTCTGGCTAGGCTGTCCGGAGCGCCTCCTGTGGTCGGTACGATATCCATCTGTGCTAGGTCTCCGTATTTTCGGATGTGCTAACGGTGTTAGTATGTAGGTTCAGGTTCTGCCCCCGCAGCAGCTTTATATGCTTGTCTGTTTGCATCATTTGTAAGCAACAAAAAAAACTAAAAAGAAGAAAGAAAAAACAAAGAGATGAAAAGTAAGAAAATAAAGTAAAAATAAAAATAATAGACAGAAAAAAGAAAATTTATACTGAAATATGCGACTCGCTATAGCAAGAAAATTCCAGAAACTTTCGGGTCACCGTGCATTTGGTCGATTTTCTCGACCTTTGAAATTTGCAGAATCAAATCCAAAACGTCCGTCGGCCCGTATGTCCTTCATATTATGGCACAAAATGAACTTTTGGCCGATTCTACAGTTTTTAGAATGATGCTCAAAGATTTTTGATCAATACTTAGCCTTTGTGTCAGAAAAGTTTTGCAAATTTCTTTGCTAGATTTACAAACTCATGTGAATGTGCTGATTATAAGTTTTAAAACGATGTATAAAGCTCTTTCCAACTCACAAAATTGTGAAAGCTAAGTGTTTTAAAGAAATCAAACAAAAGCACTGCATAAAAGAATTACCGACGTTCGAGAACGGACGAAATACCTTTAGACCTAAGCCAATTAGGTTTTTGACGCGACATTAGTATCTTGCCGCAGCAACTGGTCATATTGGACACGCCACCGACTTGGTTGAGACTAAGGCAACGCAATTTGTGCTCAGTCTTAATAAGTACACAATGGAATAATCAATGTCAATGCTGCCGTCAGCTTAGCAAATACCAATGTCTGACCAAAAAATGCAGTAAACAAAAAGTTTTCTCAGCAGCTTAAAACAAGTTCAAGACAAGGATAACGGTCCCATCAGGTATACTTTCTGAACCGGCATGATGAGATCTATCATTTCATCAATCTTTCCAGTTCAAAGGGTGCTCGCTTCATATGTCCAGGCTAAATCGGTAGTCGCTATAACCTTGAGTGTTTAAAAATTTCTTTAAAAAACGTTAATAACTTTCACATTTCTTTATCGACAAAGCTGGAAGCAGATGCGCAAGTTTTTACCTAAGATGGAAGATTTTCATACAGACTTTAGGTTAATATAGCGTTTAGCGATATTTCTGAACTCATAAATGAGGCTCCCTTGAAGTTGCATGGGAAATTTCAAGAATTTTTCTATGAGGAGAGTCATTTCATTTTGTCGATTCAGAAAAGATATTCTAGAGGGTACTTTTTGAAACTCGTTTCAAATATAAAAATAACTTCGCTTTCTAATTGTGGCTCAGACTTTTGATATTCCATTCTGAATAGATGTTTTATTCTAAAAGGACACTTTCTTAAAAGTTTAGGAAAAACGAGTTAAGGAAAGACAGCTCAATTTGTTCACTGTTACTTTAATTTTGGATACGAACAAAACAGCAATGGTCAATACTGATTTTATTGAAATTTATTGAAATACAGCTTAGTACCAAAATATTCATTTTCAAAGTGTCGTTTGTCCCACCTTTTACTGCTGGAATTAAGGAGAATTATCAATGGCAGTGAGACACCTTCGTCACACTTTATTTGCTCTTTTTGTAAATGCTAAATGCGTTTGCATTCCGTTGGAAACAAAAAGGAAAGGGAAGGGGCAGGGTAAACGTCGGTTTCTCTACACTACAACAACAAAGTAGTAATCAATGTCTCACAATCACTATCAATCACCTGTCACATAACTCCACAGGATTCCTTAGTTTTCCTTTTCTAACTCATCCACTGTATTCTATTGACAACACGGAGGACAGTAATGCGTTAGTTTTATTTATTCTATGGTTTTACTGAAAGACTAAGAATATTTTTACTGGTAAAGAATTTTGCAGTTTCTGAATGCTGATGTAAAGGTGAGGTGATGAAATTAAAAGTTATTTAGTCATATCAATAAACCGAACTTTAGCTCAACGTTAACCGAAATAACTGAGTTTTTATCATCCATGTAGTATTATAAAAAGTTTGTAAAACGGTTATGCATTCGAAATTATAAATAGGTACAAGATTAAATAGCAGTTCATTAAATTTAAATTAAGTCAAAAATGCTCCATTAATTTGAAAAACTTATGCAGACGCAAATGTTTAAGAAAATTTAAAAATTTGACACTATATCAAAAAACTTGATGCTTTCATTTTACATCTTCCCCTTTCGCAACATTTGCAGTAACCTTTATTATGTTAATCGAAGGTCAAGTACTTCATAAAGATAATTGGGTTAGTGTCTTACAATAGCAGTTTTTTGTAAGAAACGGCATAACACCATTTTAAATAGTATATATGTTAAATGTTAATGTTAATGTTAATTATTATTTTAGACATAATGTATAAAGAATTATGGGATTATCTGGCTTCACGAACGACCGTGCATCTGTTAGACAATATGGTGACAGGTTCGTCCAAAGAAAGGATAATTTCGTTTATTGCGCTAATAGTATCCCTTGTTTTGTCGCTCTATTCTTGTAAAGGCATATATACTGTTGTGGCGAATGAAGACTTCCGGGTCGACATAACTACTCAAACCCACACTGCTCTAAAGCTTCCGGATTTGATTATTTGCAACTTTCTAAGGTTAGCAATGCTTACTTTGATAATAATAAAATAAGAACTGATGAAGGTAAAAACCAATGTTGTGTGATTGTTGTTGTGTAATTTTGAAAAGATAAGAAATTTATAGTGTATTTCGAGATTGGAGTGTAAAATCGGAATTTCTATTTGAATTGTGACAGTAAATTAAGATCAATGATATATTATATAATTCAGCGATGGTAATGAATTAAGGAAAGCTTGTGTTCGTAAACTAATTGTGATCCCTGAAAGTTAAATTTGTTGTTGCCTCATGCGGAAGCAACTTTTGAACCTAAAGCATGCAACATTGGAAAGAGTCCCTATTAACTATCCCTCTTTTACTTAGTACAATATTGTTGTCTCCATAAGAGCGACTGTCGTTGTCTCCGACTTGCAAAATTGGCACAGTTGCAATGACTTGAAAATTACTGATGATTGTCGTAGTTAGTTCTACTGAAAAATTGAAAGAAACTCATCTTAAAACAACATTGCCGAAGCAGGAAATGATATTGTACTGCTCGGAAACCTCTGTTTTCAATCATTTCAAAACGTTCCCAATTTGAATGCAGTGAAATCGATAAACCAGAAGATATCAAATATCGGAACTGTATTAGATTTTGCAAACATTTAGTTCTCGCTAGTACACTACGTACTCCGTTAACTTCAATTGCAATTTCCCAAACCACGTGGTTTTATGACCAATGTTAAGTAATGTTAGTTTTGCAACAAAAACGCCTAACTTTTGCTTATGGTACATGCCTCTGAAATGTCATTGGACGTTGTTTTTTAAAATTTTGATTTTAAAACTCCTGATTTTTGATCAATTTTAAAAAAACTGACAAAAGCAATTGGGGAAAATTAACAAACCTAATTAAAAGAATTCTGACGAAGCCGGAAATTTTACAGGATTTCATTGTAAAATTCTAGTTTTCATTCTTAGAATGAGGGGATGGGCTTGGTCCACCAATTCCTTCCTCCATATTATTAAGATATAGTATGATTAAGGAGCCACCAAACCGTATCCCGCGGTAAACATACACTATATTATTGGCTGTGTTGACAATTTCTATTTATGTTAGTTTTAAGATCCAGTTGGGCTGGGTCTTACGAAAGAATAAGTTTTGTATTTTGGTGACTGATTTAATATATTTTAGAATTTCAACGTAAGTTGCTATCACGCCGTTGTTTTGCGGTGCATAACTCTGAAAACCTCAACCTTTTCGCATCTGTTTCGATTAAAAGCTAGAATCCTTAATTATTAAATGTTGTAGGTTTAATCCATCCAAGATGGTTCGTTTTATTGAAACAACTACTGAATTCACCAATGAATCTATACCTCACCTTGACCGGGCTATAGGAGCCAACTTGTTTGTTCGCTACTTCTTCCCGTATTTGGATGTCTTCAACTACATCAAGTCAACTATTTACGAATCCTTACCCTATGGATTGCAGCTAAGCCAACATCTAGAAATGGCAAACATTAGCTTTTTTGAATTTTTGAAAGATATTGGGAACAACTGTGTAGACCACGTATCATCTTGCGTCATAAATGGTAAAAAGAAAGACGCTAACGAATGTTGCTCGGAAAGTACACTGCTTGTGATAACAGAAGGGATTTGTCCTGTTGTGAAGGGCCGAAACCAGACGTTTGTCAACCAACAGTCTGGTATGTGCTCCGTACTAGTTTTATAGGCTGTAAAAGATGCGCACGGAAGCCGACATCTTTCGGATAGTTTAGAAAAATGTTTGTTGCTTTAAGCTGCTGGTATCACTTTCCATAGTTTGGACTCTGAAACATTTTTGAAAGAAAGTAATTTGAAAATGCGCCGGAGTTTTCAAGGAAAAGTAAACAAAACGCGACGACGGTGCAAAAATGTTCAAAAAGAATGTAAAGTTCAATGCGAGTCGTAATTTTGATGCGGTTTGTTTGTTTTTGTTGCGCGGGATGGGATGACGTCATCTTCTTGCGCATACATTAACACGGGGTCCGATTCTGGGGGTCTACCCCGACATCGGCGAGGGGTCTACCCCTGAAAAAATCCAAAATTTTAAGGGGGTCTGCCCCGAAATTGGCAAAAATTCCGAATTTTCAAGGTTTTTGACCAAAAATTAGCAAAAAATGGCAATTTTTAGCGATTTTGGAGAAATTCTTTGAAAAAATCGCTAAAATTTGCTAAAAAATTACCATTCTTCAGTGAAGATCGCTGAGGGGTCTACCCTTTTTTCCTTTCTGGACGAGAGGGTCTGCCCTTTTTTCCTTTTCGCTGAAGGGGTCTACCCGTTCTTTGTCGGTCTGGGGGGGGGGTCTGCACCCCCCCATCCCCCCCACGTTATCCTATGTTCTTGCGCAGTGTTGCGCAGGGTAAAAATTTTATAGCGCGGCGATAGAAGCTTTGTTGCTGCGATAAAGTTGCAATGGGCGTTGTTGCGCGGGGGTAAAAGGTTTGCTGCGCCGCGATAAAAATTTTTTGCGCGGGTTAAAATTCTAATGGGATTTGTTGCGCGGGGGTAAAACTTTTGTTGCGCTGGGTGAACTTTTGGTTGCGCGGGGTGAACGTTTGGTTGCGCGGGCTATATAAAATCTGCGCCCTGCACACTGCGAAATTCGCGGGGGTCAATGTTTACAAGCCTGCACATGTGCAGGAGTTGTGCAGGCATTGGCCTTGGCATTGCGTGTTCACTATTATATTGTGAAGTTTGACTCTATCACTGCTAGTAAACTGTACGAAATTACTCTAATAAAACGAGTTGTCTGCCTATAATTTAGGACGAAACTAAGATCACAGGTTAACTATCGTGGTTTGCGATGTCGAGAAATGCTGACCTTAACCAACTAAAAAATATTTCAAAACAACAAAAGTTACTGGGGAAACCACAAAATGCTCCAAGCAAGGCTCAGAATGATAATTTCTAAAAACAATACGAAATTCAAACAGTCCGGAACGCGACAAGCGCCGGATACGGTAGGAAAACCTAAAATCCCCAAAACTCTCAAAAACCCGCCAAAAAATTGCTATGCCAAAATCCAGGTGGAGTCCAAGCCTAAGCTTAAGCCTAAGCCAGTCTTACTCGTAGGAGTTTTGAGTTGTTGAATACATTTTATGAATTTGCTGGCGCTGTTCAAGATTCTGCTATTCGGTTTAGATATTAATGCAAAATTATTCAAAGTATTGTTCTTTTTTCCCTTTGTGCCACACCCCAGTTGCTTTCGCGATGAGGGGTAGTGCCATACCAAATTTTGTACTGGCTCCACGGTACGGCACTGAATAATTGCATATAGCAATTACCCGAGGCATAGGCAAGGCTACTGCCGGGCAGGAGTGGCCACGCTGCTTTCACCGCATCGCGGTCACCCGTTAGCTCTATTCAAAGGGGTTTCCCCCCTGACTGGCCAACTCCTGGAAGATCTCGGATAAGTACAAAGACACAATTTGGGGGATGTTTTGGCACCGAGGTACCATTCCTATAATAATCAATTTCCTGTTGTCAGCCGACAACAGAGCACTTTGAGTTGCAAGATTTGTGCTTGAAAATCGCAGATGGTAAAATTTCACTAACGGATCCGTAGGATCCAAAATTTCATGTTTGCGGCCGATTGATGCAGATGGTACCTTCTCCCAATCTGATCAGCCTAATGTGTTGCGTAAATTTGTCAAGGATCATATTTTATGCAAAGCAAAGTATAATTAATTAATTATGTGGATAGTGTTATTTAATTTAAAATTCTTCATTGTATTGACAAAGACCCGGAGGGACCTTTTTCACCCTCCCCCAAGTCTAGTGTCAAACAAAACTAAGTTAAATATTTGAAAAGAAGAGATTAGTCTAATAAATAGTTTACTTCAAGACTAATAATTTAATTTAACCGGCTGGCTTGAATGTAGCCGACACTTAGCATAAGCTTCAACTGGCCAGTTTATTACTTATGCGAAAAGACTAACAGGAAGAAAACTTATTAATACAGCTCAATAAAAAACATTGACTTAGCTGAGTAGCCTGTTCGAGCGCTACGGAGTTCGTATCCGTCCATTGGTGTCCATTGGCAGCTGATTGCAGATTGATTGTCAACAGCAGCTTGATCCAGCAAGCACGGCACAGGAGAGTGCATAAGTGCACTCTCCCCATTGTGCGATTAATATCAATCAAAATGTAGCTAAAAAATATAGCCAGACCGGTAGTAACAAAGGAAAGCTTAAAATGGGTTGAACATAACTTTGGAAGATATAAATGGTTAAGCCGAATCTAGGTGCTCTACAAGTTGAAAGGTTGATTTGATAAAAGGTTACACTGCTTTCACAATAATGTTGCTGTTGCTGTTATTTTCTTAATTTAGATTTTATTTTAGTTTATATATTATTTTATTTTTTTACGGTGAAAAGCATCTTTGAGATTGGCAATTTAAACTTTAAATTAATCCAAAAATTTTATAAACTTAGCTCTTATGTGTTGCCATCTTCCACTCTTAGCTGGCTCCGTTTGTGACTTTCACAGTAAATTTTGTATTGTTGAACTATCTGTTTAGTTGAGTAGGTCCTAGTTGTATGGTATCACGCACCACGTAGTTATTTGTGACCTTAGTCTCAAATAGTTTTAACCAAGTAAACTTCTTTATTCAGTAATTTGTATAGTTTTTACTAATATTGGCAGAGTTAAACTACACACCACCTACAAAAATTTCGATCAAACAATTGTTAAAATAAATTTCTGCAATTGCAATTAACCGTCCAACAACAATTTCCAGCAAATCAATTCCCAAACAGAAACAGAAAAACTGCAATTAAATAATCTGAAAATACACACCCCTTCCGCAAAAAACTAGGCAATTGGAATCAGAAAAGCTTTTTAATGTTAGTGTGAGAAACCTATATTCATGTCATTTTTGCTTGCCTTGGCAAAATTTTTTTCTTGCTCCTTGCCTGGGGGTAGGGCGATGTCCCTTGGCCGGGGTGGGGAGTTGGACTCCCCATACCACTGTAACCCGTCGTCACAGTCCCATTGTGCCGATTGATAGTTGTGCCCTTACAGGAATGGTACTGCATTTGAAAAATGAACACTCTGACTACTTCAACGCCTTGATGCCTCAAAACGAAGGATACGAGTTGTTATTGTCGGACGAAGCCAACATTCTGCCAACTGAAACAATATTTCTACTGCCACAAGCTACTACTTTGTTATCTTTACGACGAGTTAGACACCAACGGGTCAACAGTCAGCTTAACCCTTGCATGACAATGGAAAAAGGGCGTCAGGCTTGTTTCATTGTTTGCAATATTCGGCAAGCCGGTGCTCGAGCAGGGCAGCTTTCATCTGAATGCGGAGATTGTGATACAGTTTTTGTTACAAACTTCACCACTTCATCAGACAAACGTCCAATTTGCAGTTTGAAACTAGGCGCTGTGTGCTACATGACAACCTTTATTGGGGACGAACCAGGATCCTACAATAACCACGACTGTATGATAAAGTGTAGACGATCTTGTCTTGACTACGAATACAAGTGGACAACGTCTGCATCAAGGTAACATTATGTGTAAGCATTTGTATTGCAAGAATGAGCATGTGGAGGAAACGTGTAATCCTTAGCATAAAACATTGCTTGGCAAAAAATAATCATTTGTTCTTTACAAAATTAACATTTTGAAAGGTTGCAGGTTCTTCAAAAAGCGAAAATGACAAATTGAAATGGAAGGGATGAAGTAGTATTAGGAACAAAGCATCAAAGTCAACAGAAATGTAGTTTGGACTTAAACGTACTTGACGTAATGTCGAGGAATAGGTCAAATAGAAGTTCCAAATATGGCAGTTATTGCAGTCATTTGAGACCACTCAGTGAGTTGCAAAAGTTGTAATGAAGCACATCGTGGAACTGTACAAAATTTGTTGGTTGCAAAACCTCAATACAGAGGATACAGTAATAGCATAAAAATAGGGATTCTGGGCCAGTGGAGCATGTATACTATCCATTATTATTCAACTGCTTATAATGTTGTGCTGCTTGCAAGGATTTAAACCATGAATGTATTTTACATAATAACCTAATAACTTAATAACCAGTTTAACCTACTTTCCTTCCTATAAATGCTACTCCGCAAAGGTAAGATTTTAGTTATGCCTACTGCATTTGTTGCTGTTGCTTGCATTGATATTCAGAACTTCTTTGGAGGTTACTGTGTCGATTCAAAAGCCTAAGTCTCTTCAGCCAAATATACATCATTTGTTAAATCTAAGCTCCCTACGATCTGAAGGAGTGATCGAATTTACAGGGGGATATCAAAAATGTCACAAAGCGATCTTGTTTCGACTAAGGCTCTGGTCCTCGTCTACGAGCGTGCGATTAGGCAATGTACATCATCTCCAACATCTTGAAGGAGGCTAATGTTGACAAACTTATAATGAAAGGTATTTTCCAGTGGAAGCTAATTCGATCAGGTTTGATGAAAAGAGGAAACTGGAACTAGGATCTATCTATCAGCGTGATTATATGCTGGCATCAACATGTTTACACTTACCTGTCAGCAAGCTTACATGCGTACATCATGCTCACATAATTACATCATCATGTTGACATATTTACATCCGTATGCTTACATATCTACACATATCTGCAATCTGTCAAATATATGTGCATTAAATGTAAACGTGTCATAGAGAATTCATATAAACACTGGCGAGTCTAAGTTATTTCTATGGAGAACTATCTTAAAGAAATAGTTGTAGGAATAGTTTTCACTTCAACCTGCCTGTCTAAATATTTCTTTTTATAACCTGGAAAATTTGTAATTATTAATTTTTGTCAAATTCATCTAGTTTCACGCAGTTCTTTTAAACTTTTATCTCTTGAATGTACGAATCTTACAGCAGGATTCGACAATTTTCATAAAACTGACAATTCTGATGTGGCATTTATATCATATCAAAGTGCAAATCAGTAAGATCCCAGTGGTCCAAAATAATAATAATAATAATAATAATAATAATAATAATAATAATAATAATAATAATAATAGTGATAATAATAATAGTGATAATAATAATAATAATAATAGTAATGATAATTAATAGCAATATTTATTACAATTATTACGAAAATAAATGTAAAATATGTATTTGTGGAATTATGGATATTGATGTTTTGTACACGAAAGTCAGGCTTTATTTTTAAAGGACTTTTATAGTGTGTCTTTTTTGAAAGAAGAAGAAGATATTTTCTTACACATTCGTAGTTTCTTTCTATGTCTTGTTTTTGAGCTTATTTCTGCGAACTTCAGCAAGCTTTACTTGCAAAGCTTTATGGAACAAATGTTTATTTTCCCTAATTTATTGAAAAGTGGTTTAACCATAGTGTGGGATATTAGCCATTGGATGACTGAAACGGGTTGCGAAACAGCACAGTACGGGAGCGCGAAATTTAGTTTTTAGCGCGAAATTTTGTTTTTTTTTAAATTTAGTACAACAGCGCAGTTGCCTTCTCATAAATTATCAAATATGCAATAGTTCGATAATGATAAAGCTAATTGCTTCTCTGAGCTACAGCAGCAGTTTTGCAAGTATACAAGGCAGTCTCTAGAAACATTCAGTCAGTCGTTGGTGGGGGGTTTAGTATAGAGGACGGAGATTGCTTGAGTGAGTTTTACATACCGTAAACATTTTACATACATACGTTTTGCTTACAAAGTACCGTACAATGTGACATATTTTTCTGATTTTATGTGATAATTTTTTTGGATAGTTTTGAAGAGTTACTTGTTTAGGTACTTGTGTAGAATTTAAATTTTAGAGTTGACTAAAGTAAATAGGAAAGGATTGAAGGTTCGTGAAGAGTGTGTGACTTTAGATTCCTAATAACCTCAAACAAAATGGAACACACCCGCTTTATTACCAATTCTTACAATTTTCAAGACAATTTCAAGATCATAAGTATTAAAATGACCGTGCTCAATAAATTCTGTGGGTTTCCCCTCCCCCCTTAACCAACCTTTAGTTCTGGTGATAATCCTTTGAGTTGAGTCCTTTGGAAGTTGAAATTGAAAATTGACCGATTTCTTTGAAACTTTCCTCCCTTTTATAGTCGAAAACTAATTTGCATATTGTACGAAAATATAATTTTCTGATAGCTAATGTTGGAAACCAAGGTTTTTACACAGACAAAAGCTAGCTAAACCTGAAAGCCAAACATCTTACACAGGAGTAACAAAGAAAGAACAATTTCGATAAAATTCTGCCATGCTACCGCGCATATCCCACAAATACCCCCTCTTTTGAAGCCGTCGGCCCCCGCGCGGTTACCGACACAAAAGTAGTTAGGTAAAACTGATCGATTAGCTTAGGTAAGATTAGTGATAAAACTGATTGTTTCGGCAAGAAATATGGATAAAAGTGGGGACTCCCCACTGTGGGAACCTACCCACTGGCAGACTACGGTGTCCGACATGACCATCGGACCCGACTGCGGGTAAAACTAGCGTGTCTGCCACCACACCACAATACACAAAACCTGAAATTTGGTGACTAGTAACCGCACGCGAGCGGCACAACCCCAAATGAGGGACAATGCAGACCTAACGCAGCAACACAGCCGAACTTTCCCACCCACGTACCATAGACTAATTTTAACCACCCTGCAACCCCAACCCCATCCATGCATATAAAGCAATGTCACACAAAGAAAAATGCAAAGGGAGGGTTGATAAGTGTCCGCAGGTACGCCAAGGAGAGGCGGATAACAACCACAAATCATAAATCAAATCAGGCAGTCAGCGGACGGTAACAGAGTTCACAGACCCGAAGGACAATACCACCAAACGTCCAACAGCCAGTAGTAAAGTTTTACACAAGAAGGATCTAACCAGCCGGGGCACAGGCGGCTAACAGCTTGGCCACGGCAAGAAAAACTGTGGGCTATCAGTACGAAAAAGTCAGAAAGGTTAACGCCGGAATGCGGTTCCAAGGTTGCCCAGCTGCCAGAGCACGGGCGGGAGGCCAGCCCGGCTCACGGCAGCCAACAGGAGCCAAGTACCCATTAACGGTCAAGATGCTAGCGCCGCATCAAGACCCAACCAGCAATCGAGCAACCGAGGCACGGGCGGGAAGCCACCCCGGCGCACGGTAGCCAACAGGAGCCAAGTACCCACCGAAGGTCCAGGTGTCTTACGCCCCAGAAGAACCAATTAGGCGCCCCCAAGCAACCTGAGTCTCGTCATCCCTGCATTTGAATCAACGTCGACTGCAATGGGACTGTAAATGACACACCGGGACTTTTCCGCGGAAGATGGTACCAGTAAATATCAGTCCACGGTTCAAGGTGCCCTGCCCGTACCACCACTTCTATCACCAACCCGGCCGATACAACATCCGTCAATCCGCCATAGGGAGGCGTACCTGGCAGCACAGCAAGGGGGGAGAGCACCATCATAGCAAGAAACACAACCTACAACAAAAATACAGCAAAAGAACACGACCTACAGAACACAATCTACAGAATACAATTATCTATATAGCGGTCAAAATTACGGAGATAAAAATATAAAGCAGCAAACCCGGGGCCCCAGGCGATAAAACATCAATAGTTTTGGTTTACCTAATAAAGAAAATGAATGGGGAGCTGGTGTAGAATGTAGGATACACCAATGTGCTAAGCCTAAGTTCAGAGAAACTCACTGTGAATAAGTAAACAACATTTTACGAATAATCAACCTAAAATTAGCATTGCCTAATCTTGTGGCTTACTATGAGTCATACACGTGAGCAAGTTCAAGATAGCTGAACGAGTTCAGTTGAAGTGTGGGTTGTCTTGTGGGTAGGTTGTCTGTTACCAGACCTGTCAATTCTGCCATTTTTGTACTTGCCCATTTCATTTGAGTAGTTTTGTAACTTTGGTCAATGTTTTGTGCGAGTAATGTTCAGTTTATTTTGATACTTGAATAAATAACTCGGCTGGTACATAAATTCTTGGAATTTACGAGCGAGCCCTATTCTAGCCTAGTCGCAACCAAGTACGCTCTAGAGTTTTATTGAAGTCTGGACATCGCACACCTGTGACGAGAACTTGCAGTCAAACGGTCCGTCGTATCGTGAAACTAGCACCAGGGTTTCATACCCGACACTGGGTAACAGCGCAAGCTCTGCCGTCAGTCGATCCTCATCCGGTGGCTTGCGCGGCCTCCAGTGTCCCCATTCAAAAACGCCACAACTTTTTTCAAAAGCCTATCAAACAATTTCATAAATGCTCATTTTATATGCTAATAGAAATGGCTTTTGAAAACTTGAAACCAAGAAAACAAACTTTTAAATTACAAGGCTTTAGTTTTAAAACAGAAAAAACTACCTCACCCGCCAAATTGCCATCCAGGATCACAATTGGCAGGATAAATCTCTAAATATAAGCAATACATGAGGTGCAAAGTGAAGAAATTTGGATGTGCAAAAATTTTAATGACGAAAACAGTTTTTAACGAAATCAGGAAACAATGAGGGTTTACCCCCTCTTTTGAAAATTTAAGAATCCTAGTTTTTGAAGCAAAATTCACTTGGCGAGACCAGGGGTCAACTGGTCAAGCTGACAAAGCCGTAGGAGGAAGAGAACCATAAACTAAAGGTTGGTTTTATTTTATTAACCCCTCAAATTCTCAAAAAAGGGAATCTAAAATCTACTCTTTGAACACGGTCGCCACAATGTAGAATTTAAATTTTAGAGTTGACTAAAGTAAATAGGAAAGGATTGAAGGTTCGTGAAGAGTGTGTGACTTTAGATTCCTAATAACCTCAAACAAAATGGAACACACCCGCTTTATTACCAATTCTTACAATTTTCAAAACAATTTCAAGATCATAAGTATTAAAATAAAATAATAATAATAATAATAATAATAATAATAATAATAATAATAATAATAATAATAATAATAATAGTGATAATAATAATAGTGATAATAATAATAATAATAATAATAGTAATGATAATTAATAGCAATATTTATTACAATTTTACGAAAATAAATGTAAAATATGTATTTGTGGAATTATGGATATTGATGTTTTGTACACGAAAGTCAGGCTTTATTTTTAAAGGACTTTTATAGTGTGTCTTTTTTGAAAGAAGAAGAAGATATTTTCTTACACATTCGTAGTTTCTTTCTATGTCTTGTTTTTGAGCTTATTTCTGCGAACTTCAGCAAGCTTTACTTGCAAAGCTTTATGGAACAAATGTTTATTTTCCCTAATTTATTGAAAAGTGGTTTAACCATAGTGTGGGATATTAGCCATTGGATGACTGAAACGGGTTGCGAAACAGCACAGCACGGGAGAGCGAAATTTAGTTTTTAGCGCGAAATTTTGTTTTTTTGAAATTTAGTACAACAGCGCAGTTGCCTTCTCATAAATTATCAAATATGCAATAGTTCGAAAGTGTTTATTCTAAATTAATTCGTGAATGATAAAGCTAATTGCTTCTCTGAGCTACAGCAGCAGTTTTGCAAGTATACAAGGCAGTCTCTAGAAACATTCAGTCAGTCGTTGGTGGGGGGTTTAGTATAGAGGACGGAGATTGCTTGAGTGAGTTTTACATACCGTAAACATTTTACATACATACGTTTTGCTTACAAAGTACCGTACAATGTGACATATTTTTCTGATTTTATGTGATAATTTTTTTGGATAGTTTTGAAGAGTTACTTGTTTAGGTACTTGTTTAGTTAGAAAGCCGGAGGCTTATCGTAGCATGGTCCTCAGTTCTTTCGCACATCTCCTCTTGAATTCGTCCAGTGTGGTGGTGAAGGTGGTTTCATTGTGGAGCTGGTTCCAGAGCCGGGAAAACTTGGGGAGGTAGTAGTTGAGGTGAGCAGACGTTCGGGATTTGGGAATGGTCAAGGATCGCAGGTTTAGAGCCTCATTCTTTCTAGTTGTGCGTAGCACGCTTAGAAAGCTGGGACGGATGGAGCGATAGACAGCAGCGGGAGCCGTCCCATCGACTATACGGTAGAGCTGACAGAGACCAGAAACGTTGCTACGGAGGCCTAGGGGATCCAATCTGTGTACTAGGCCGGGAAACAGCCGTGCAGCCCGATGTTGGAGACGGTCCAGTAATGCCAGCAATCCCTCTGGAAAGTTAACAGATACCGGACACCCATACTCGATGATAGGTATAATCGTAGCAACGTACACACGGTAACGTGCTTCCTCGGACAAAAAACGGGACTGCCGACGGAGCATCCCAGTCGTTACGCCCTGCCGTAGCTGCTTTGGCCTCAATTTGCTTCTTGACCAACCCATCGGAGCCAAACGTTACCCCAAGGAGTTTCAACTCCTTAGTTGAAAATATTCTGGTCCCGGCCATCATTAACGGAAACCGGTCCCGGGCAGCACTGTCCCGCCGGCGAGAGATAGTCATTAACTGCGTCTTGTGGGGCGCAAACGTCATTTGTTTGGTTTCAGCCCACTGCAGAATACAATCAACATCCCCTTGGATCGTTGCGAAGCATCTAGGCCGAGCAGACGGCTTGGGTATGCGCTGAACCAAGGAACAGTCATCCGCAAACAGTAGGCACTGAGAGTTCACTACTGACGGCAGATCGTTGATATAACCTGCAAATAGGATAGGACCAAGGATGGAGCCTTGGGGGACTCCAGCAGTCACTGGTTTCGGCACAGACTTCGCACCGCTCACAATGGTCAATTGATTGCGGTTAGTGAGATAGTCATGAAGGAGCCCAAGAACAGAGGAAGAACGTCCAAGATAGCGACACTTTTGCAGCAGACGTTTATGCCCGACAGTGTCGAAAGCGCCTGCAATGTCCAAGGCAACTACTGCTACTTCCTGTGAATGGTCCAAAGCGTCTGCCGCAAGCTGATGGAGGATCATCAACGGGTGGAGTGTACTGTGCCCCTTGCGAAAGCCGAATTGGCAATCCTGGATGAGGTGATGCCGATCAAAGTGCTTTGAAATGCGACATACTTCTCCAAAATTTTTGAGACTAGTGATAGAAGAGCAACAAGCCTGTAATTGGATGGATCAGTTCGGTCTCCTTTCTTAAACACTGGCACAGTTTTGGCTGTTTTCCATAATGTAGGAAAGACCGTGTTGGAGACAGGAATGGAATAGTCTGGAGAGCGGATAGCACAGTATATCCGCACATTCCCTTAAGATGAAGCCACTGACACCGTCCAAGCCGGGATCCTTAAAGGTGTCAACTGCTTTCAGCAGTTTACGGACAATCTTAGGATGGAATCGAAACGATGGCATAATTACCGGTAAAGCAGGTGGAGGCGTTGACGCGCGATCACCGTCTGGGACAGTGGCTTTGGCGGCGAACAGCTCGTTGAAGACTGTTGATACAATTGACAATCTCCACCTAGCCATTCTTGCTTATGAACATTCAAGTCGCCAAGAACAATGAGTTTGTCAAAATCTTGGTACTGTTTTGTGAAAAGGAAAGTAATGATATGATTAACCACACTCTCTATGCAGTTTAGGCCATCTTTTTTGAAGTTGCAATAATTGTATCAGATTTTAGCTCTCTGACTCGCACAATAACTGGTCTGATACTTTCTCTAGCCTCGGCAACACACATCTAGCATCAAACCTAACTTCAACTCTCGCTAAATCTAAAAAAGGTTTCAGCTCTCGCTGAAGCTGAGTAGTACAGTGTCAGGGTTTCGAGCCGCAATCATTGGATGGAGATTTACCTCCTACTCCTGTAATCCTTATAAGACCGTCACATCTAGTACCTCTGTACCCTCAGTACCCCCTATGTAGCCAGTGTCTTTTCAGAAACGTATTCCCTTTTATCTTTCGGACCTCAATATCTACTGCAACTAGTCCAAAAAGCCGATTTGCTTGAACTAAACTGACCATCTCAGTGAATGTAACAATTGATTTAATCTTAGGAAGGTTGAAATGTGCCTCCATAAACTCTTGCATATCCTTGGAGTCTCTTAGGTCTTTGACGAACTCCCACTATTCAAACAAATTGAAACCATCATCCCTGATAGCCTGAGATACGCTTTTAGTAATTCCCTTCTTTTAGTTCTATAATCTGTATCCTGGTTCCTATCCAACTGGAAGCCATGCCCGTGGAAGGGCACTGATGGTACTGTAGGACTAATTTCTTTTCTGAAACCCACCCGTCTACCTTAGCTTTTCCCACTCTTTTTATCCCTCATTGTAAGCATGTTAACCTTAACTCCCATTTCCTATGCCTTACACTTTAAACCACTCGACGGGAATTCCTGTGGGCATTTCTTGCACTGTGGGCTATAAGCTCGTCTAGCCTAAGGATGCTCAATCTTGCTCATTCTGGAAAATTTGGGTACAACTTGCCCAAATCTTTGTTCATTTTCTGTACATTTTTGTTCAATTTTTGTTTAATTTTTGTACAATTTTTTATCAAATTTTTGTTAAATTTTTGTTGAATTTTTGTTGAATTTTTGTTGAATTCTTGTTCAATTTTTATTCAGTTTGTTCAATTCACCTTAATCTCTCTTAAGGTGGTAAATACTTTTTTCAGGCATCAACTTTTAACCATTATTACTCAAACATTACTTGGAGTTAAAAAGCCATTTTTTTATCAAAATGCAGCTTAACATTTGCTCTTTCTAATGAATACAACGAAACTACGTTTAGTTCTTGGAAATTATTTTACTGCACTTTCGAAGTAGTTCAATTTTCCAAATTTTTTGCAGACTAAAATAAATTTTTTGGTGAGGCGTCGGCCACATCATTCGATTCCACTATCAAGTAGCAGGGGACCCTTTTTAATTATTATGAAACCGCTCTTCGTTATAAAGAAATTAACTAAAATGTATGCGCAACCTGGATTTTGCCTACTTTTCTCAACTTTGGCAAACAACCACTTAAGTTAGAAAGCAGCAATCGGGACAACTAAAAAAGGGTCCCCGGGTATTTTTGTGCAAAACACGTCTAGTACGTGGCAACCCTCTAGCTTGCATGGTAAATGCTCCACAATCGCTGGAAAAAATTTGGTCATGTTTTTGCAAAAACTACATTTTCTATGATAGCAGCAAACGGGATAGCTGTTAGAAGACTATAATGTCACGGATAATCGGCCTCGCCGAGACCTTCAAATTGACACCCGTAGTTTAATGTTACGGATTGCGTAGCTCAAGAAATGGTGGATTATTTGATTTCTGCAAAAATGACAAGTTTTCAACGCCAAAATAAGAAAATCGACCATATCTCACGATATCGAATAGTTTGAAAGGTGCTTCAAAAAAATGTAGAGCTCAACAAGATCTTTCGAATGAGTATAATCATAGCTGTGCAGCAACTGCCTAACTGTCAAAAATCATTCGATATTTTCAAAATTGTTTGAGCTCTATTAATATTGTTAAAGTGCTTTTATCAAGTTTGGATTTGATTTAAATTAATTTTGATTTGATTCCTTTTGGTAAGTGCCATGATTTACAACAGCAACCTTGATATTGTAACGACAGCTACCGTACCAGCTACGTCAAATCTGATATATTTTAGTTCATTTGCAAGTAAACACACGGTTAACAGCGATAAACGGTACCCCCTCCGAGATCATGGAGGTTGTACGCTTATACATGTAATTTTGAATAATGGATTAGGTAATCGATTAGCCAATCAGATTTGGTTTAGTTCAGGCATATAAACACATGCTTAACAACGTTAAGATTTTGATATTAATGAAATTTCGACCTTAATGAGTCGAGCATCTCGCAAGCTTAGTCTATTACGAAGAGCTGAGTGTTCCACTCTTCCTATCATGGACTCTTGCTATTAATACGGTATATCTTGCTATTAATCTTCCAAGAAATGAGCAAAGCAAGAAATGCATATCTATTTTTTCTTTGGAAACATAAACCTAAGTGCTTTGCGCTGGATCCATGACTTACAGCTACATTAACTTTCAGGGCCTATGTCAAGATTAAACTCACTTTTGATGCGGCTTGATCTACTAATTGTTTTTCTTAGGGCTTTTATTTTCATGGGGGTTCTTGGAGTTAAGGGGGTTCTTAATGTTTTGTAGAGATTTGATATATGACTATGTTTAGTTTCATTTTTTGATGGGGGTTTTTGGGTTTTCTTGGGGTTCTTAACTTTACGAGGAGATTTGATCCGTAGCTACACATATTTAGTTTCAAATCTTTGGTGGGGGTGTGGAAATATTTCTATTATTCTAGTTGATTCTATTCAAATTAGAGAATATTCGAGCAAATACTAAATTCAAAGTGTAGGGTATAGTATTTGGCTTAGCTAGCTAAATTGCACAGTATAAAAGGAGCGCCGTCAAAATTTTGAGTTCAGTTAGGTGGTCTATTCTTGGGGAAGGTGTCGCATGGGGCGGCGATTTCTGTTTACTATTTACGGCTCAGTGAGCCAGTATTTTGATTGTTTTTCTTCCTGGAAAAGATTTGTGTGCCGTTTTTAGTATTTTGATTTATTATGTGTCTGGTGCCTGTAAATTTTCAAATTGTAAAGTTTTGTATTTTGTGCCTTGTAAATTGAGTTTTGCTTTTTCTTCTTTGTACTTAAATAAAAGTAAGTGCACGGCTAGACACACTCAAAACAAGACCGGTTTACTCGCAACAGAAGACAGAGACTAACTGTCAAACAGAAGCAGACAATACCAACTAACTAATTTGCATAATTGTCAAACAGTAACAACTGGAAAGTAACAACAGCGAGATAGTCACGTGCTCACACCTCCCCCCTTCGGAAAGACTGGTCCTCCAGTCTGGGAGTAGCTCTAACCTGCGCAAGAGCTAAGGAATCACGTCAAGAATGTCACCATCATCGACAGGTGGGACATAGGGAGGGAGCAAGTTATCAGCATAGATACGAGGATACCACTGAGGGTGGTCCGACACCTGCTGAGCGTAACCAGTAGCGGACAGACGATAGGGGAAAGGAACCAAGGCGGGAACCACGGATTTCCACAAGCCGAATAGCTGATGGATCCCAGAGTGGTTCAAATGTAAGCCACAGCGATCGCGTTCCAGATAGATTCTGTCGATATCACCACTGGCGGTTGGACGGAACGGATCATAATCAGATGGATCAATGATTATTACACGGCGGTCATCGAAACGGGCAAGCTTCCGCTTCAGGAAAGCATTGTACTGAGGAACCTTGCGGACCTTCCTGGTGTGACAAGGTAAGCAGATGATGAAAATCTGAGAAGGATTTTCCTGGATGGCTTTCCGCAGACGAATCCATTCATCCTGCCAGACTTTGTTTGCCAACTTTGCGACGTTCACACCACAAAGGAAAACGACGTAACGATAGAGCGGAATGCGTTTCCCTAACTGGGCAGCTTTACTCAGGATGGACGTTGGACATCCACCACTGACCGAAACCACTGCTCCCGCTCCAATTTTTTTCAGGAATTTCCCCTGACTATCGGCGAGGACCAAAACAGATCCCAAAGGTAAGCCAATGGGCATGATAAGCTGATCGAAAAGGGCCGACGAAGGGAACGGAGTATACAAATTACCTTCGGAATATTGCATCCAAATCTCGTTAAGAACAGCGCCATACAGATTCTGGCCATATTGGACTGAATTCTCAGGAAGGTTAGCCTTAGCTGCACTAAGACCAGACCCCCACAAGAAATCAAATTTGCCAATCCCAATGAAGTCGGGCTGTGGACCAGGCACACTCATGAGGGCATGGCGGGCGTCTTCGGAGTTCATCAACAGATAGGTAAGTAGGGATTTGTAGACATCCGGGGCAATGGTGTACCAGCCAAAAGATGGTTCGAATGGACGATCAGCAACCCAAGAGGAAAGCGTACCAGGCTCAGCATGGGCACACTTGGACAACAACTCAGCGGCCCAATCAAAAGCACCATGCTGCCGAAGGCATGAATACCAGAAGGCCTGATCCAGGGAAGTGAATTGGCGTCCCTCCAAAGTGAACTGCCTTCGATAGAAGCGATGGAGCGGATGAGTGGATCCCACCAAGGTAGACATCTGAAACAAGCAAAGCTATTATAGGAAGATTTTTCTACTACGATCCTTTGCCTTACGTGGTAAGCTAGGTCTTGGGTTCGATCCGTTCAAGTATAAATCTTCTTGACTGTAAAAAGGTTTCACTCGGTTAAAGTGTACAGTCATAGTGCCTTTACTAGCTTGCACAGTCAGATTAGGCAAATCAAGACTCGTGATTTCAAAAGGACCTTGCCAGGCAAAGGTAAATTTTTTGCATTTTCCCCCTTCTACAGAAGGCGTATGGAGTAGAACCATCTGACCAACAGCATAATCGCAAGGCACGTGAACCCTCTTATCGTATTGAGCTTTTTGGGCTATTTGCGCCTTAGCAATTGCCCCGTAGGCGGCCTGCCTAGCTTTATAAGCTCGATACATAACCATTTGTTTATAATCGGACGTATCAATGAATTTTTCTCTAGGTGGCTGTAGTCCTAAGTTAATAGGCAGCCTCGCCTCTCTCCCATAAGTTAAACAAAAGGGAGTTTCTTTAGTACTCGCATGCTTAGATGTGTTATAGGCGAACACTACCGCGGGCACATATTCATCCCAATCCGTGTGAGACTCATCGACATACATCTTAACCATCCGTTCGAACGTCTTATTCCAGCGTTCTACTAAACCCTGACTTTCAGGATGGTAAGATGTTGACGATGTTTTATCAGTACCACATAATCTGAGCACTGATTTTACAAGCTCAGATTCTAAGTTGGTCCCCCTATCACTTCTGATAACAGAGGGAGCCCCATGTCGATAAATGATATTATCGACCATGACTTTAGCAACTGTCTTCGCGGTGGAATCTGGCAAAGGGAATGCTTCTACATACTTTGTGAGGCTATCACTGAAAACGACTACGTATTTATTGCCACGCATAGTTGAAGGAAAAGGACCCATTAAGTCAACGACAACTTGGTCAAACGGTTCGCTGACACCAACAGGTTTCAGCGGTGCCCTTCCGTGAAAAACAGGATCTTTCCCTTTCTGGCACAGGCTACACGTTCGACAATACTGCCAAACTCGTTGCCTCATATTTGGCCAATAAAAGCACAATTTTGCTCTATGGTAGGTCTTATCAAATCCTAGATGACCTGCGTGAGGAAGATCATGAAGAGCATACAAGACTTCCACAACTAGGTCATCGGGAACTACTACTCTGCGTTTATCTGAAAATGGATCTACTCGACATAAAATACCATCCTCCATGGCATAATTGTTTGCTTCCCTTAAAAGGTTATCTTCGAGTCCTTCCGGGCTACCATCTTCCAAGAATGCGATAATCTTGCACCAGCTAGATTTTAGTTGGCGGTTCCTAAAATCCAAGCGCTGGGAATCCTTGACTCCATCCACAGTACAGATATCTGTTTGTACCGCTTGATCTCGTGTCGGATCATGAAGTCGGGACAAGAAGTCAGCATTCGTATGAGAGGAACCTTTCCTGTATTCTATCTGGAAACAGTATTCCTGCAAGCTCATGTACCAGCGTGCTGCCTTGCTGGTAGTGAACCGTCCATCTAGGATATACTTGAGTGGCTTATGGTCCGTAACCAAAGTAAAAAATGCCCATACAGGTAAGGACGGAAATGCTTCACTCCGCAAATAATCCCTAAGGCTTCCCTTTCTGTCGTCGAATACTTGCGTTCGGTTAATGTTAGCGATCGACTATAATAAGCTATCGGGTGCTCTTTCCCTTCCTTCAGTTGCGACAGTACTGCACCAATGCCAGTTGCACTAGCGTCAGTATGAACAACAAAGGGTAGAGAAAATATTGGATAAGCTAATACTGGGGCATTACAAAGCTTATCTTTCAAGACGACGAACGATTGCTGACGATCTTTATTCCAGGAAAACTGAGTTCCTTTTCGTAGAAGGCTAGTAAGTGGAGAAGCTATTGTTGCGAAATCCTTTACGAATCTGCGGTAATATCCACACATTCCCAAGAAGTGCTGCAGCTGTTTCACCGTTTGGGGAGCTGGACACTCTCTTACGGATTCCACTAGCTTTGGATTTGGCTTAACGCCATCAGGAGTGATAATGTGGCCCAAATATTCCACACTGGCTTTAGCAAAAGAACATTTGGATAGCTTCAACTTGAGGTTATGATGCCTCAACCTATCAAACACATCCTGCAAATCCTGAAGATGTTGCTCAAAGGTATCGGAAACGACAAGAATATCGTCTAGATAGACGAAGCAGTTTTTCCATTGAATGCCAGCAAGTGCTATATTCATTAGCCTTTGGAAAGTAGAGGGGGCATTGCATAAACCAAAAGGCATAGCCTTAAACTGATATAACCCGTCCGGAGTAAGGAAAGCAGTTTTAGGTCTATCGTTTTCTGCAATAGGTATTTGCCAATAGCCAGACCGCAAATCTAGACTGGTAAAATACCTCTTGTTGCTTAAATGGTCCAAGATATCATCAATTCTTGGTAGTGGAAAAGTATCTTTTACGGTAACTTCATTCAATTTTCGATAGTCAACACAAAACCGAAGTGTACCGTCTTTTTTCTTCACCAAAACTACAGGAAATGCCCAAGGACTTTGAGAGGGTTCGACAATCCCATCACTTAGCATTTCCTGCACATTAGACCTAATAATTTCCTTTTGTGCGAAAGGTGTTCTTCGCATTGGAAGCTTTATAGGCTTAGAGTCACCTGTATTTATAGTATGTTGGGTGGTGTCAGTTTGAGATAATTCCTGATTAGATCCAGCAAAAAGGCTGCGATTATTAAACAAAAAGTTTAATAATAGCACTTTTTGCTCTTGGGAAAGGGTAGATTGTTCCCAAGAGATACTGTCGTCAAATAAACTTATCAAGTTCTCCTTTCCCTTTAGAGTTAGCGGGTTCTATACAGGTTTGACTTACCTCCTCCACCAGGCCTATGACTGACCCTTCATACACTTTTACAGGCATCTCTGTAGTGTTGATCACCTTCACCCTTGTCATTCCTTCCTTCACTGGCAGCAAGCATCTTTCCATATGTAGATTTGATCCACCAGGTCCAGTTTCTCTGGGCTCCATGAGAATACATTTATTTGTAGGAGAAATCTCCTGCCCCACTCGACAACTGAGAAAAATCCCAGAGCGAGGGGGTACGATTGTATCAGCTATGGCGCTGACACAAGCAGAATCAGATTTGGCAGATGAAACATCTGGCTTTAATCCTAGATGCCTTAAAACCAGAGACGGGATGTCCCATTTCTGCAAAATATCAACTCCAATGATAGCATTGTAGCAACAGTCGTCTGGTACCAACTTCATTAGATGCGTCAGTTCCATATTGCCCACTTTAACGCGTGTAGACACTTGACCCAAAGTTTTCAGCTTTTCGCCATAGACGCCAGAAATACCAGAGCTCTCCATTATCGCACCATCGTCAACAGTCAGGAGCGATTTCTTAACCAAGGACACATTTGCTCCAGTATCTAGCAACACGTTAGGAATGATGACGCCATTTATTTCTGCCGTAGTCACCATGCTTGACTTGCCCGAAGCAGCAACGCCACTTCGTCCATTTTTTCTCTTCTTCGCCCTTGTCGGCTGCGCCTCAATACTATCTGGATCCCAATTCTTCCACGGGTTAGCATTTCTAATCACATCCAGCTTGTGGAAATAAGATCTTAACTTCCGCAGCATATTTCCTTCCTTATCCAAGCACAATTTACTGAAATCCGCTACTACGATCATCGCTCTTCGAGCTCGGGTCAGTAGTACATTCAGTCTTCGATAGTCCTTGATGAAACCCTGTTGTCCACTGCTGTCGGCTCGGGCCATGCTAACAATAATGAAGTTCTTCTCCTGCCCTTGATAAGCATCCACTGTATTGACAGTGACTTCCTGCAATCCAGCGTCACTTAGCCGTTGTTTGAGAAGTCTCTTCTGAGCTCGATATGGGGTTATTACTCCAACCTCCGTTGCGGCCACACCACCGACATTAATCAAGGCCTTGACTGAATCAATCACGACCTTCGCTTCTCTCCGGTTAAATATGCTTGTTCCTCCTGGCTCTACCTCGCTGCTTGAATCGAGATCAAGCGCCATGAGAGGTTGACCAGTAGGTAAGGACGAATAGCTGGGATGACTAGCACAGTGCTGTAGCAATCCACCGTACCATTCTTTGTTACTGAATTCCGCGATTACCGACGGCATGCGATACTGCCGGTTTAGCAGCACAGGATCCATATCATTCTTGACTACATGTTCCAATAGCGACTCCCCCAGTCCAGCATCCTGTGCTGCCCGAGAAAGGACAGTAGGCCTCAATTGGCGATGATCACCCAAAAGAACACATTGAGGAGCCTTGCTTGACACAATTGGTAGGAGTCCTTCTGGAACCGTCAACTGACCTGCTTCGTCAATCAACAGCATTTCATAGCGCCAACCAGAACCTTGTAGCATTCTGCGAGCTGATCCGGAGGCGGTACAGCATATCACTTTACACTTGCCAATGACATCCTTTATTCTTTGGCCACGGCGGCTCCAATAGGTTTCCAAATCCTCCTCCAGAATGGTATTATCTAAAAATGTTCGATGGAGCTTATTAAACTGCGCGTCGCCTTCTTTCGTTGCTTTATACACCGCGCTGACGCGTTTCATACTCGGATCGATCCAGGGTATCAGAGCCGACGGAAAGAGGCGGACCACCTGCTTACCAGGTAGCCCAACTCGTTCCGCTGCCTTTACAATCTGAAGTGCCAAATGATTGGTAGCCACGTTTGATGGGGCACACACCATGATCTTATCTTTTTCGCTCAAACTGGTTAACCACTTTGCGGTCACTATTGCAGCGGCCGTTGTGGTTTTTCCAGTCCCAGGGGGTCCTTGAATCAACGTCAGGGTCTGATTCAGTGCTGTCTCTACCGCCTTGACCTGAGATTCGTTTAACCCTTCACAAACTTCTTCTGGCACCTCTTGGAAGGGCGTTACAGTGAGGTCAGGGTCGGGCCAATCCGAAGCAGCTACAACCATCTGCAAATAGTCGGGTTTCCAATCAGTCGGTTCTAACAAACTGGAAAGGGCTTTGTCCTGGGCATAGCCTGAGCCGGCTTCCGCATCCTTCCCTACTAGCACCCTTGAAAACTTCGTCACCTTAAGGTGATTTGGAACGTCCTGGGTCATGGTAAGAATTTCCATCATCACTGTCGGATTGTGGTCACCAGTACGATCTACAATGATACCTCTGACTTGGGGCCAGTACTGGTTTGGTGGAGAAATAAGAAAGTAGTCTCCAATATCCGCATCCATTGATTCAAAGGATACGAATTTTCTGGCCTTATCTATATCCCACTCGGCTCGCACACAGTTGCGCGACTTCTCTGCCTCGGGGACCAATCCCTCCATCAGTTCAGTTTTAAGCAGCTTTTTGTAGTGGTCTACAACTGATCCAACAGGGCGCTTTTCCAAAATCTGTGCTTCCTGTTGCTGATTCTTTTCGGTTTTCGCTTGTCTCAGCTGTGATAACCGCCTGGCAATCCCTTCGTGCAGGATTGGTTCCGGGTAGGTCTTCTCCAGTAAATCTTTGATAAGCTTCTTCGTCTTTGGAATCGATTCGGAGTCGAAGTGTCTCTGTAGAAACGGAATAATGGTTTCCAGAGGTACTCGATCTACAAGAACCAATAGCAGCTGGGCATACAATCTCTTTCTGGCCTCCTTCTGACTTTCAGCCACACCTTCCACCGATTTCCCAAAGAATTCGCCTTTCACCCAGAAAAATGTAGGATGCCATGATCTGCGCTCGATCGTATTCGTTGCGAGCAGCTTGGAAAGGGTACCGGCACCATCCACCCCGGATTCATGCCAAAAGCTCTTCATCGACTGTAATTGTACACAGTCATTTATCAGAGCAGCTGGACTAGGTGGTGCCATGCCTTGCAATGGACCACACACTGCAACTTCATCGTCGTCTGAATCCCATCGGGCATATCGCTTTTCTTCTCTTTTCTCGGTATCACCAGACCGTTTATCCCGCGGACCTGCGCGCCCTCGAGATTTACGATCTGCTGTAGAATCTCTCTTCGGCCTATCGGTATCTTTATACCAACAGTCCCTCTGATGATGCGTTCGGGATTTGCAATAGTTACACCATCGGTCACCCCGGAAGCCGGAAACTGAATCCCGACCTCCCCGATTACCGGTTTGAAAAGGTCTGCCTCCTCCCCTTCTTGTGGCTCTGTTATTATCAGTAAAAGTCAATTGCTGAATTTGTTTTTCAAGTTTAGCCATCCTCTTACCTAGATTCGGGGATGTATCTCGGCTTTCAGATGGCCTCCGTTGCTTCACTGCACCGACTTCCTGGTTATTGTCCACAGTTCTTTCCCGATTCTCCAAGAGACTGATCCTTTTACCTAAAACATCAACAAGCTTAGTTACAGCCGTATTCGAGTCAGAAGCGGATTCGTCAAGGAATGCCTTACTGGCTTCGTTGAAAAGCAATTTTTCGTGCTGAATCCGTTCTGCAGCTTCCACTGCTTGTTTGAAGGTTTTAGGATGTTCCCTCATCACGTCCCACATGATTTCAGGACTTAAACCCTTGATAAATACTCGTCGCACTTCTGAGTTTAATACGTCATCTGTAGGCCCAGGAGGGAAAGCATTTTTAGCTAACTCCAGTAGTTTATGACTGAACTGGATTACGCTTTCACCCTTTTGCTGCCTACAGTTACTCATTGAGAGTGCATAGTAATCAGTACTATGGGGGCGATATTTGGCCTCCAATGCCTGAGTCAATGCTTTAAAAGAGGCTCTAGTCTCGGTGGGCAAATCTTGCGCAAATGCAAGCGCAGGATCAGCTAACAACCCTATCAGCTTCTTTGGCAGCTGAGTTTCTGACCATTCGTAGTACTGGGCTTTGGCCTCAAATTTTCTCAGCCACGCCGAAAAGCTGGTGGAGCCTGGCTCGCCACTGAACTCTGTGAGTCTCGCCAGTTTAGACTCATGAGTATCCTCTTTAGCCGTCTTAGTAGCTCCTTCCTCTTGTACATTGAGTACGAAATTACGTAACTCTTTGTTATCGACCTTCAAACTTTCGTTTTCACTTTCAACGGCTTTTAAACGTCTTTCCAATGCCCTAAGGCTACGCTCTAGGGTGCTTACTTTACCTGTCTCTTCGTCTGAATCCGACATTATATTAAACAAGCTACTTACTGTTAAAGTTACCTGCAACTCTATTGCCCAACACAAGGGGTTTGCCGTCGTCAGAGATTTGTTTCATCCACAGTACGCAATTGCTTCCGAAGTATTTTGTTCTCAATCGAGAAACAAACTGAGACTGGAGAACCAGGTCAGCTTATCAAAGCAGCATTCGTTTTCTAAAATATTTGTGCTCAACTGAGCAACAGACAACAATTGTTTACACAAAGTTGACTGTCATAATCATAAGCAATCAGAAAATGCTTATTCACTTACAGTTTTATTCCTCCAGTTGCAAGGAAATAGGCAGCCAAATAATTGAAGCAGTGATTTATACCCAATCTGGTGCTTTAGTACAGTTGCGGCAATGCCTACACACTACCACAACTGCACAAAGCAGGCAAAAGAAAACGCAATTAGTAACCTCCAGTAAGTGCACGGCTAGACACACTCAAAACAAGACCGGTTTACTCGCAACAGAAGAGAGAGACTAACTGTCAAACAGAAGCAGACAATACCAACTAACTAATTTGCATAATTGTCAAACAGTAACAACTGCAAAGTAACAACAGCGAGATAGTCACGTGCTCACATAAAGTCGCGTCCTTTGGTATCAGTTGTTTAGGATTTTCAGACGAGTCTAGTCTGACTTACACACACTCTAAAACCTGCAATCTTTAATTTATTTCGTTGCAACTCAATCAAACTCTACAGGGGTTATTGGGGTTATTGGGGGTTCTTAAATTTTTTCAGGATGATTTGATCCTCTACTGTTTAATTTTAAGTGTTTGCTGGAGGTTCTGAGGGTTATGTTGTCCGGCATACCAACAAATGTGTGAGTTATCTATCTATCGTTATCTATAAATAGTTGTCTAGGCTCAGATCTATTACGAACTTGTTATTTTTATCGTCAGCTTTCGTTTGAAACCCATATTTTGGATATTGGATGAGCAAACACATAAATGTTTATCTAAGTGTTCGATTAAGCCAGGAGCACCCACCTTCCCAGCACACCCCGGTTACATGCTGCAAATTTAATGACTAACAAACAGACATACATATTAGAAACATATCAGCGCTGCTAAAGTAATTTGCTGAAGGAATGCATCCGCAACGTAGTCACCTATAACTCAAGATTCTGGATATCTAGAAACGCATAAAAGTAATTTAAAAACCTCCTTTTCTTCTTCTGGGGTTTCTGCGTGTTCTAGCGTTTATCTTGACATGGGCCCCAATTTTAGTTTAACTTTTCTTCATTTATTTCTCGAAAATTTTCTTTTTTCATTTAAATGTAAGCTAGTAATAATGGCAATAAAGACAACTACTCGTTGTCTGTGACAGGTGACTGTCAATCGTGTTTTAGAACGGCCGGGTTCAACCGGCCGGCGGCCGGTCGCCGGCCGTTAAAAAAATGCCACCCGCTGGCCCCCCGCTGGCCACCGGCCGACGGCCGGCCGGGCCGCCGCTGGCCGTTCTCGGCCGGCGGCCACCGGCCGGCCGGCCGCCGGCTGGCCGGCGGCTAGCCAGGCATATTCTTCAGTGTTTGAAGGCAATCTGAGCTAGAAAGTTGCAAAATATTTATATTATGTATTACAAAGGCAATGGAATCGGTTTTTACTTTATATATTTGGAAAAAGTTCACATTTAGCGTTGGATTTGTGTTGTAAACGTGTGCTGCTCTGCTCAAATTATTGTGTTAACTATAACTATAAATATAATAAAATAAATAACTATAGATAAATAAAATAAATAACTGTAAATATTTGTGTTAAGCCGGCGGCCAGCCGCCGGCCGGCGGCCGGCCGCCGGCTTCCCGGCCATTCTAAAACACTATGTCAATATGTGATTGCCGCCTTTGAAGAAACGGAGCTGTTATTTGTGGCTGTGTCAGTCTAGGGATAACGAGTTGGGCAGGGATCAGCCTACAGCAATAAGAGCTTATCAGATGTCAATTTTAAAATCAAGGCACAAGAAAGAAATTGTTTTGTTTGTGCAGGTGGTTATTCCTATTCCAAGCAGAACCCTCACAGCCCACAGAACCAAGGGACCGTAGTTGCCAGTGTATACGTTTGTATACTTATGTATTATGTTTCACTTGCAGGTTAAGATCAAAACACAAGAAAGAAATTGTTTTGTTTATACAGTACGAAACACTACAGGAAGATACATTTAAGGAAAGTTGGAAGCTTACTGTAAATGGAGCTGTGGCCGCCGTTGGAGGTGTAATTGGTGCATGGGTACGTTGAAGCTTAAAATTTAAGGTTGGATATTTTTGATAAAAACCACCCACCTAGTGTTTTCTTAAGGTGGGGGTTTCCTTTTGCCTAAATTTGTCCTTACAAACTCGAATTCTTTAGTAAAGTGGATGAAACTTTCCAAATATATTATATGGGTGCTCTTTAACATTTTGGGACCAGTCCTGCATTTTTAGGTGAAAAAAATATGGAAGTTTCGGTTGTGGTCGTTATATTCTCCGTAGGTAGTTGATATACTGAAATGGTTGTTATTGCTGGGAAGAGTGCACAAAAATGAACATTTTCGGGTAACGCATTTTGCTATTACAATCTTTGAGCAGTCTCTAGTGGTTAAGTCAGGATACTACAAAATCAATTTAGGGGGAAAATGGCCATTTTCGAGAAATTCAGTTTTTTCAAAATTCCTGCCAAATCGCACCGAGAATTTTGGATTGTTTATACTCAATCGATTGACACTCAAGGTGCACATTTTAACGATGCTTATAGTTAGAGTTTGTTGCTTCATGCTAGAGATTTTGCCGATAAAACCATTTTGGCGAAACTGCGATTGTTTTATTTTCTTTTAAACCTCGACTTCTCAAGAACTCCCAGTAGATTTGTGTGATTTTTGGCAGTACGAAAATCCGGACTAATGCGGATGGGCAATTTTCTTAGTTTGTGCTAGAACTTATGGAGTTGCAAAATTTCGTGACATCGCACATTTGGCGGATTATCTGGAGCAATGAACCTGTTGAGCCAAATCCAAAAAATGTCTCTTGGCCCACATCTCTTTCATATTCTGGCGCAAAAAGAGATTTTGACTTATTCAACTGTTTTGAGAAACCGATGTTTAAAGATTGATGGTCCATAGTTAGTCAATATGTTTGAAGATGTTTGCTGGTTTTTCACAACCATTATCATCACGAACCATTATTACTCCTTTATTACTTATAGTTAAATAGCTATTTTTATATGATAATGTCGCTTAACGTTCTATCTCTTTTAATGAATATAATGGAACTAATTTTGATCTTTCGAAACGTTTTTACTGCATTTTAAGGCCAGTTCACACTAGGCAACTTTGGGGCAACTTAGTTGAAGCAACTTGGTTGCTCAACCAAGTTGCTCCAAAGTTGCCCAGTGTGAATGTAGTGGCAACTGAGAAAAAAGTTGCCGCAACCAAGTTGCTGCGATCGCGCTTGGGGCGATTTCTAGCGGCAACTAGCGCGTTGATTGGTCGATTCAAATTATAAAAATAGGCGCGCACGAACTCCTGCAGTTGATAGGCTGTTGCTTCAACTAGTTGAATGAACAGGTTATGCAAGTTGCTGCAACTTTTTCTTGTGGCAACTTAAGTTGCGGTAACGAAGTTGCTCCAAAGTTGCCTAGTGTGAACTGGCCTTTAGAAGGAGTGTAATTATTCAAATTTTTTGCAGGCTGAAGTAAATTTTTTCATGAGGCATCCATTATATCATTCGATATCTTCATTAATTATTGTCAAGAGTACATAATGAGAGTTTAAGTTCATAAGAGTAGTGAAGGCCGAAACTATGCTATGCGAGCTACTGCTTACCCCAAAAACAAATGGACACCCTCTCACACCGCCCCTGCGTGCGGGGTCCAAACGGGGTCGCTCACTGCTTTGTATAATTGCACGTTGAAATCAACAGGGGCCCCATCTGTGGAGGGGGTTAAGCGTGTATGACTAGCATTAACGTGTAGAAAATATACTAGCGAGTGAGCGACTCCCGTTTGGGACAATGTACCCATATGGTGGCGGTGCGAAATGGGGTGAATTTGTGGGGGAAGTGTAGGCAGTTAAGAGTGTCAGGAGCTGTTAGCGCGCATAGCATAGTTTTGGCCATCTCAGAATGGAATGCATGTCACCCTCTTATAGTTATGTACTCTTGTTATTCTGAAATCGATCGAGGAGAAATTTGATAGAACGTTGGCGCAACCTGGATTTAGCCTACGTGTCCCGACTTTGGCAAGCAACCTCTATAGGTAGAAAGCAGCAATCTGGGCAACTAAGACCGAGTCCCGGGGTATTAGGGTACATCTGCTTAGAGGCAACCATCTAGGTTGTATAATGGATTCTCCACCAGCGCGAGAAAAACTGGTCGTGTTTTTGCAAAAACTACATTTTTATGATAACTGTTTACTGCGTACGGGCTAGCAATTGGAAGATGACCATACTTCTCATGATTGGCCTGTGAGACATTCAAATCGAGACCCTTAATAGTTTGATTTTGATGCTTGCATAGCTCAGAAATGATGGATAATTTGATGTCTGCAAAAATGACAATATTCTGGAAAGTTTCATCAAATTTCATCTTGATTTGAGCCGTCAGCCAACGATACGTGCCCAGAATGGCACACCATCTTAACAGATTAGTCTTTGTGTCTTTCTATGCGCTTAGTTTAAAACGATTTAGAAGTATGTAATTCATGCAGCAGCTTTTATTATGACGCAAATTATGCTACAGTTTACTTTTCAATCAAAGTCAACAAAAACATTTGTGTTAGAATCGGAGAGTATTGATTTGAGAACTAACTATGTGATTGAATTTGATTATATTTCATTTACAAGCATATACACTTAGACGGAAACTAATCGGGTGAGGTATAGTTGCATTGCATTTGCATTGCATTGCGTTGCAACAGGAATGTATAAAATGAAATTGCTCTACGGTTAGCATGTGTTTTCTCTGTTGCAGCCAGTTGAAGCCATATCTTCAACACAACACTTCATAGTATAGGACGCTTTTTGCGGAAGTTCGTTTATGTAAATTTGGTTGGAAGCTATATAAGCGGTGGAATTTACAGTATTCTTGCATCTTCACGATTGCCTTTGTGGGCGTGTATTAAGTGTAGCTTTGGAGCTCCACATAGACACATGAATTCAGTCGTTGAGCTCCTTCTATAAATCTAAAAAATTACACTAAAAATCGATATCTCATAAAACTCCAGATGTTTCCTTCCACAGTTAATTATTTCTGCGTACAAACGAGGGGAAAAGCATACTTTTATCTTTCTCAAAGTTGTCCTTTTAGAGATGAATCCACTTCAGAACTGATTTAATACCATGGATGCGGTATTCAGCTAATTCCTGTTAAATATTGTTCCGTGTCAAGTGAATAGAGTTTATGTGTTCTGATTAGGCAGTGCTATCAAAGCAATAATGCGAAATATGTTAGTAGAGTGTAGCAGTTTGGCATAAACTAAAGGGATAATTTGACTTGGGCTGCCATTAATGGAAGAACCAGTATCTGAATGAAGTGTAGTGCTGTTCAACTCAACTGTCAACTAACTACGGAATGTTGAAGACAAACAGTATTCTTTGAGATAGGTACCCATTTGCATGAAATCGAAGGTATGTATTTATACGAAAAGCATTTTTGGACATTGCCTACAGAAATTTTTACAGGTACGCTAAGGAATATTGCCCCTTTTGGAGGCCAACTTGTTCGTTTTGAAGTTTAAATTCATAAAAATATACATAATTAAGGGATTTACGTAAATACACTATTATGCAGATGCACTTTGTCTTCACTATGTCCAAAGTTTTAATTGATGTTACTTGTCGTTACTGGCCACTTACTGTTACGAAAAAATGTCTATTCTTAGACATGGTCAAAACTTAAAGTGTGTTTCCACTGCTTCATTGGAATACCAAAATTAAAGAGAAAGGTGTGAATTCCCACATAGGTTAACAAGGTGGGATTTCAGAGGGTAAGCCTCCTATTCCAGATCGGGCACAACGAGCTACTGCCGTAAGCAGGATGGAAGAATTGGGCAAAGGAAAAAACAAAAATTGGGTGAGATGTAAAGCATAAATGGTCAAAATATATAGATTGTCACAGCAAAACTGTAACAAATTAATAACAATTCATCAAAATTTGGGAACGTTTTTTCACGAATAAGGATTTTGTTAGGAATATGTATGTTAAATATCAGCAACCCAGAGAGGTTGAAATCAACTAGTCGCAATATCCGGGGAAGTGGCGCAAGCGGTAGAGCGTACTACTCTTAATCCAAAGCTCGGCGGTTCGATCCTCGTCCTGGACACTTTTCTTCACATCCGTCAATCCTGATTTCAACCTTTCACATGTACAAATTTCAAACTGCTAATTTACGCTAACTTCGCGATAACTTACGTTACGTATGCTTATGGTACAATTCCTCTCCAAAATTGCTGTTCGGTTTATATGGTGGTACCCTTGGTGCTACGGGATACTATATATGGTTATATGGTTCTTATGTGATTTGGTTATAAAGGCTTTGAAGTAGAATGAAGTATGATATGGCCTCGGGTTATGAGGCATCCGGGAAGCCGCCCTTAGACTACATTAGTTTTTGGATTTGAGGACCGACCTGCAATTCGTGGGAATTCGAGGCCCAATTTCAATTAGCAAGGGGAATAGTTAAATCAGCAACTTCGAAAGGTTGAAATCAGCGCAATAGACTATTCTCAACGTCCGGGGGTGTGGCTCAGTGGTAGAGCGTTCTACTCCGATCCGAAGCTCAGTGGTTCGATCCCCACCCTGGACATTTTTCTTGAATTCTTGATTTCAATTTTCAACCTTTCACATTGCAGGCAAGCGATTATTTCGAATCATCGCCGTTAGTTCTTATAAAGTTAACCCGCCAAATGTGGTATACGATACCCAGTACCATAAACATTATTTTTATAAAAAGGTTTCCATTTATTTTTAATGCTTCATGGAAGTAGTATTTTGTTGGTCACTCAAAGTTTTTTAATTTTCAATTGTCAATAAATGAATTTTAGATGGGATGCTCCATTTTAAGCTGCGTTCAGATTGTGTTCCTGCCGATGGAGTACGCCGTTGGAAGATTGCTCGAACGGCTTAGACTCTAGAATCCACTGTGCAACTTCGGCACAAACTTCATCCCGAAAACTGCCGACAAATACTGGAAGAGCACTTTTGTATGTTATCCTTAACGGCTTTAATAACGACAATGACATTTTAATGGTTTCAATGGTTACCTGCTTGGGCTGGATTGGACTTCGTGATAAAACTAAATTGGGTATATTTGTATTTGATAGAAAATTTGATTACGTTGTAGAGATTTGACTGAGTAAACTAAATCTCTGACTAAAAATTTCAGGTATGTCGTGTGTGTCTATGGCTGCTGAGCTCCTGTAGTTACCCTGACCGACTGGAACAAGATGGAACCAAACTTTGAACATTTTCACAGTAAATTATTATCAAAGAACAGAAAAACAGAAGAAAACTAAAGAAAACGAAACTTAGGAAAAACAACTTCTTTTAAGAACGCCTCACTCGTACAGTGCAGTGATCCAGTCAGGAGTAGTGCCGCCATCTTTTTTTTGAAAGCAACTTTGAACTTTGAGGTGACACTGAGTAGCCGCTCATGCAGCCTACCCGAGGCAATTGTCAAGGCTGTGGGAGCACACATCCCCGAAAGGACGACCGGCCGGCCCTTGGGTTATCACGGATAAACGTAGAGCTGAGGGATAAGTGCCTTAGGCACTCGCTGGGCATTGCATGACTTCTGGCTAGAAGTCAGAGATGTGATAGAAGTTTTAAAATTCTAGACTTGACATGATCCACTTGTAGCGTAGTACGAAACCACTGCGCCTGAGGAGGTTCAAAAAACAACTTCAAGGGCGTATATTAGATGGACCAGGATAAATTGTATAGACTGTAATCACGCGTTTGAAGCCCAACTGAACGGAAACAGAGCGTGTGGCGCCAATAGAAAAAATAGCTATAACTGACAAAAGACCCTGCACTACGTAATTTATGTCGTTGAGTGTTTATCAAGTTGGCACTACCTCAATAATTTGAGTAACCCAATGAAATCTTCACAGTGTGTTAAATGCTGATTGGAAAAAATACAAAAAAGACAGTAAAATCATTTTTGCAGCACATTCATGGCATTGCATGTTCAGTACAGTTAAGCTTCGTCCGAATGAGAGTTTTGAAAAGGCTTGAAGTAGACTGAACGAGTTTTCCACTTACTCGTCTTTGCAAAGACTGCAGCAAGTAAATAGTTTCATCTAACAAGCAAGTTTCCGCTGGACGGACATTTAAGTGATTGTAAACCTGCTGCGCAGCTATTTTTATACGAGAGCTCTTAATTGCTTACTACAGAAAATATAAACGTGCAAAACGTTTTTTAAAAATTTTTACAGAGATTGAGGAATTCACCTTTATATCGAAAATAAAGTTTAAACTATTCAGCATTTGTATGTAATAGCACATGTTCCTGTAAGCTTTATTATATTTGAGAAATCTTTGCTGAGCTGAGATATTAATGACAAAAGTTTAACTGTAACGATGAGTCATCAAATAGAAGGGAGAATAGACATTTCCGATTTTGCAATTGAAAGTAATTCCTATATTGGCATGCGGGGGGCAGCATATGCCGGGAAACGACATATGTTACCCTGGGTGTGTCCGAAATAACCGTACGCCAGCTTGGCTTGGGTGTCTTGTTTTCTGTCCTTGACCTTCGTCTCTCCGTCCGCTTGCGGCCTACGGAGAGGCAGCATAAAGGGGCCTCAGATGAGTGCCTAAAATGCTAAGTCACTAGCAAAAAAATAATTCCTATATGCGTAATATGTATATAAATCGGAAACAGAAGTTCTTTGAAATTAAAGACAAGATTTCACACACAAATCATACTAGCCCTATCTTACACCATTGTTTACACGCATTTACGGTGAAGAGTATATTTATCAAGCAAAATGCGTGTGAGGGCTCGGGCCGAGCAAACATAATAGACCTGCTGCGCTGAGGTGCAGCAGGAAAAATTACACTAAAAATCGATATCTCATAAAACTCCAGATGTTTCCTTCCACAGTAAATTATCAGAAAATGAGCCTAATTATCAAAAATTTACCTAATTATCAGAAATGCACCTAATTATCAGAAATTGTACCTAATTATCAGAACTGTACCTAATTATAAGAAATTTACCTTATTATCAAAAATTGTACCTAATTATCACAAACTGAGCCTAATTATCAAAAATTTACCTAATTATCAGAAATTGTACCTAATTATCGGAAACTGAGCCTAATTATCAAAACTTTACCTAATTATCAGATATTGTACTTAATTATCAGAAACTGAGCCTAATTATCAAAAATTTACCTAATTATCAGAAACTGAGCGTAATTATCAAAAATTTACCTAATTATCAGAAATTGTACCTAATTATCGGAAACTGAGCCTAATTATCAAAACTTTACCTAAAGCCCGGTTCACACTAGGCAATAATTGCCGGCAATATAATTGCCAGCAATAAGATCGCTACCAGATTGCTCATTTATTGCTAGTGTGAACAGAGTAAAAATTGCCAGCAATATTGCTGTCAATTGGCAATCTCAACTAGGAAAGTGAGCAAGCTCTGCGGCAATTAAACACGTAAATATAGGGGCCTACAGAATGCCGCTGGATTAAAATTTTAAATTTCCCGCTATATTGCCGGCAATCTTGGCAATGCAGTGTGAACGGATGCATTGCTGGCAATATTGCCATTGCCCTTAAATTGCTGGCAAGTAGATTGCCTGCAGATTGCCAAGTGTGAACCGGGCTAGGCTGCAGAAAGCTTCTACTCAGGATACGCCAGGCTAAGAATGTCGATTTTGGCAATTTTTGAAGATTAAAGTTGACATAAAATATTTTCAGGCGGCATAATTTCTTGCCGTTTGGTACAAATGAGTACTCCTATAGGACCTCTGTATATGCCAAATTACAGCCTTATAGCTCGCACCAGTATTAAAATTTTCCATTCGTTAGCCAAAAATGTTTAAATTTGTGCCGAAACTTCTACTTTGAAGAGTAATTCCCTTAGATGCAGATAAGATAGAGACTCTAGTATTTTTTGCAAATAGGAGCACATGTGCCAAATCATACTGGCAAATGGCAACCTTGAAACTAGGGTCTTGCAGCCAGCAGAGATTTTTAATTAATTATGTTGGTAGTTGTGAAAAAGGGGGGCCGGGCACATAAACCCGACGGCTGCGCATGGAGGGAAGGCAGATAAGAACCAACGACCAAGTATTTTTTGACCACACCCATGCTCTATAACTTCGCCAAAAAGTAGGCCAATCGGACAAATTCGGGGCACCCCCATTTTAGTCGCCCCCCCTTAAGCTGGTTGTAAACAGTTTCTGAGAATAAATAGTACTTTTTACGGAAAAGCTACCGATTTGAGCCAAATCTCTTCCAATTTAAATGCTTTCTTTTTTCGAAATTTAACTACTTTCATAAGCTTCAGTATTCAGATACTACAAAACTGGATCGTCTATGAAGTCAAAATATAATACAGTGATTACATGAAAAGTAGTCTTCATAAGATACCTACAATTGTTACTCAGCTTTTTACTACATTGTTGTTATTGCCAAAAGTATTATTTTAACTACTCAGGTTCCCGTATAATTAATGGTAGTGACCGATTGCGTGTGTCTGCCTTAAAGTTTCGTCTGGGGTTTTGGGCTCTATACTTATAGTTCTACTCGGGCTCTGATTTGTGCCATTTTAACAAAATTGAACAAGTCATGTTACCACCATGCTAATAATTGAACAAATTAGAATGCCACAGGGGATTCGAGTTTTCGGATACGTTGTGCAGTCTCCAGGTGACGACTCACACTCAACTTTTCCTGTGTGCTGGAAAAGAGAGTTCCGTCCCTGAAAGAAAGATTACAGTTACGGGGTACTGCTGCTACTGCTACTGCTGCTACTCCTATTGCCTCCCCAAACCAATTTTGAGTGAATCTTATGCCAAATTGCTTGAAAACACGACCATCCTAAACGCAAAACGCCGTTCTAGGAGGATTTTTGCTTAACTTTGTGCTAGGAAACTTAATTTTTAGTTGATTTTGTACCCCCCACCTCCAACGTTTACCAATGTTTGGACGTAGTTGACCATTTATCAATTTTCAACAGCAAATGTCCTTGATAAAAATATTTCCTTAATCTCTCCTTACTGAGTTTAAACATGTCTTGGTTTTGGGGAAATTTTTCCGACGATTTGGTAACTTTTGGTTTACAAGGGGCCGATTGAGGCTTTATTTTTCATTTTGACGAATTTTCTGGAGTAGTGTTCGAGCTTTTTTAGTCATTGAATCAATTTTAGAAGAGAACATACCTAACACAAGCTTTGCTAGAATTTGGGATATGTTTGACCGATACTCTGATACGATTAATCAGATTCCTGAAGAGAATAGAAATCTGCAAACACGATTACGTGCTCGTTTACGTGAGAAAACGAGTGTTAAATGGCCGAACTTCAGAATTCGTACTCTTTTTAAGGATTTGAATTATTGTAACGCGAGGGATTCCTTTCTTACTCCCGAAGAATGGATTGCTAGTTTTGAGACCATTGCTAAGGCAAATTATATAATGGAAGATGATTTTTATTCGATTGTGTTGGCAAAACGGGGTGAAAAATTCATCAACAGGCATTCTAAGCAATTTTATGTACGTACTCAAAAATTCAGTAAAAACATTCCGGACTTTGTTTCGGATTTGGAAATTTTGGCTCTTTTCCCAAAGCTGCTGACGATGAAAGGGGTGTGTATATTTTCGAGCAACTCAGGGAGGGTCTTAAAAGCGTTGGTGTTTCCTTACTTTCGGAGATGTTGGAGTCACACAATGGCAAAACTGCAAAAAAATCGTGGTACAACTTTCTCGTGTCGAAGAAGAATACGACTCTGACTCAGCAGAGTCGGAAAATCCGAAAAATCTGAAAAGGCAGCAAAAACCAAGTTAAAATATAAACGGAGAAAAGCTAAGGCTAAAGTTTGTACAGTTTCTTCGGACGAGACAGAAAAACTTGACCCTATGGACCTAAAGCTCAAGGAACTAGAAGAAGAACTTAAAAAGCTCAAAATTCCCAAGGCTCAGAGGTTTTAGAAGATACGAAAGGTGAGCCAGCAGACTCAAAAAAACCGTCAACGAGCACAGCGTCTGGTGCAGTAAATGCTGTACTAGCATTTACGGAAACGAAGGAAAAAACCGGTGGATGAAAAATCTGAAGAACAAAGGATTTGCAATGAATGTAGAAAATGGTCATGTATCAAAGCAATGCTCTCTAAATCGCCAAAAGAATTTTGGATTTAGAGGCAGAGGTATTAATCCAAATTGGATTTGGATTTGGAAATCGTGGTAATTCCAAAGTGAATCAGAATATCAACCGAAACTACGATAATACTAACCATTCCAACCAAATACTGGTCGAAATTGGAACAGAGCAAACCGAGTAAACTATGAAGGTCGAGGGGGCCGTCGAGGAGAAAATTCCAATAACCGGAATCAAAATGCGAATGTTTTTGTGGACTTTATTGGTCGGAGTTTTCGGACAAAGCGTCAAAATGGCATCAATTTTCTCACAAAAAATAGACCCTACTTGTCAGTTGGTCAACCATTTACACGGTTTTGAGCTAGCAGAGAGCACTGTAAATTCCGGGGGTGCTCCTCCTCAGTAGAATCTCCACCTGAAAAGCCAAGCACGTGTATAACTTAAAAAATGCGCAAGTTGATTTGGTGTTAGAAAAAACCCAAAATTTTGGAGGGTCTTTCGAAACATTTTCCTTGACGAAAAAGTTTTATGTACTAATCAGATTTGTACGATTTTTACACCTACGTATGCGGATGTAATGTTGGGTCGAAATTCTCAAAATTCCTCAGAAAATCCCCCAAATTTGTTACAGTCGGAATTGCAAAGCTTGTTGCCAAACTTGGATATACGTAAATTGGTAGAGGGATTGAATAGTCCAAATCCCCCATTCCTTTTCCCTCGATCTCTTCAGAATGGTTCTAATTAGCGACAGAATCAACAGAATCATCAGCAAATGTTTTAGCTCAGCCGTTGATTTCATTTTTTTCCTGTAAATCATGGTATATGTAATAATAGAAAGTTTCAACGAGGTTTTTATTCCTGCTGGAGCAGGAATGTATAAAACGGATCCTTTCTCTATTATTATTTTATCCGTATTTTCTCTATTTTGTGCAGCGATCCCCATCTTCAACACAGGCCTAGTATAGGGCTCTTTTTTGCTGAAGCTAATTATGCAAATTAGGCTACAAGATATTTAAGCGATAGAATTTGAAAGTTCTTCGCAGATCTCAACTGTCAGCAATCCAAAAGATTGCATATTTTTGGCGCTACAGAGTAGCTTCGGAGCTACACGTAGGCGTAGAAGTAGAAGGGCTGTTTGAAGATTGGCATTGAGCTCATCCTTAAAGTTTAATCCGGCCGTAAAAAAGAAAGGACCAGATTGCGGAAGCTTGAGTTGACTCAACTCATCTCAGCGAATTTGAAGCAAAAATTGAGATCACGTCTGATTAATTTTCCCTGAAGTGAATAAATGGTTTCATTAAACAGCACTAGCAAAATACGATTCCTCCATGGTTAGTGAAAACCATTATTCATTATATCACATACTTATAATATTAAGATTAAAAGGATTAATGTGGGATAAACTATTTCTCATAGAGCATAGTTTGAAAATAGTTTATTTCATTGGAAATTTCATGAGAATAGACTTAGAATTTAATAATATGGAGAGCTTGTCCTTGTTGTCATCAATCAAGCATCAACGGTAAGCAGCTAGACCGTCCTATTTAACTGCTAGCTGACGGAAGTTGTGATCCGATTTACATTTATATATTCAGAATAACGATAACTGCGAATTGTTTGAAGACGGTTTTTCTTAATTTCTTAAAGAAATTTTTACAGATCGACTAAGGAATATTGCCCCTTTTGGGGCCTACTTGTTTACATTTCCTCCAAATACGTATAATAGAAATGCAAATTATCGGAATAGTTCCCGCTACTACGCCCATAGTCGGAAGAAATACTCTAGAAATCAACAGTTTGCTTCACGTGTACCAAATATCCGTGAAATTCAGGAATCAGAACGTGTGCCCCCCTGCTCAGAACGGATACAATACGGGTTTCGGTACTAACCGAGGAACTAACTAACTGACTACTAACTTTAGAAGGATATCTTTCCTGAATTCGCTGCATTCTGGATCTCCAGAGAATTCTTCTTTCCCTCAACCTTTTCTTGTGCTCTACCTGAGTGTGATTACGTCTTTCCAACTGTTTCTTCCTTTGTTTATCTTTCTTTCTAATACCCTTAATTGGGCGCTTGCATTGCCGGGAACGGCTCTCCTCAGTTCAATGTTCAACGAATCCATTTCAAATTTTCAGCAGTGTTCGTGGTGTTAAATACTAGCAGTATGTAGAATATCAAGAATCCAGTGCTTGGCTTGCGATCTACACAACATGGATAAGCTTATATTTTTAAAAAGGTGTCATTCATTGACGGCTCAATGAAAAGCTCAAGTTTTGCAACAATGTAAAATTAAACTTAACACAGGGGCAATTTTTTCAGTTGCTCGATTTAGGCAATTTTGAGAATTTGTTGTTGTTCAAATTGTTCAAAAACTTTGAAAATCAATATTTCATGGAATATGCGTTTTCAACAAAAACTAAAAAATTGCTCCTACGTACCTTTCCAATAAACGTACATGCAAAATTTGAGCAACATTGGTTGAAGCATTTATGAGAAAACTAATTTGGGATATTTAGAAACTAGTTTCTTCTGTTTTGCGCATATGTTATGCTTTTAATAAGTTGCATACTGTATTTCATAAAATAATAAACAAATCCAACACAAATGCATTATAAAATAATCTGTAGAATTCAATTTCGAACAATTGTTTTACTTTGCCATACACAGTGGTAATTGTCAATGTAACCTTTCCATATATTCAACTGCCTGTAACTTTTGGTAGAAACCACGTACACAAAAGATATGCATATAATTGTAAAGCTCTTTTTGTGCTCTTTCACCAACCGCATTCAAATCTATCATATGGAGCTTTAGCAAAATTTAGGTTTTTTAAGCCGTAATGATAGCTAGCTAAACACGTGATGTCAGTTGGCGAAATTTGGTCAAAACATGCCCCGCCAGCCAAAGTAACTTCTGTGATTTCTTTAAATTGAGCAATTGATCCAAATTTTATGATCCAAATTGACTTTCTGAGAGGCACTGAGCTAGTGGGATCTCAATGACGGGCAATCTTATTAATTCCGGCCGTCTTCCTATTTCAAGACCTCTTGGGAGGTCAAGACGGAATCTTACCACCTTACAGATCCGTTGCTCCTGCAATTCCAGCAACAACCCTAATTGAATTCCTTCAGCAGCAGCAGGTATGGCATTAGCTTTCTGCTGCTTCTGAACCAAAAAAGAAATCTCACTACTCAGTTGCTTCAGGATTACCGCTAACTGACCCTGCCATTCGGCAAACTGAATTCCAGCCTCATAATCATCAAAGGAGGGCATGGGCGGAGGGAGAGGCAAAGAATCCTTCTCGTCCCCTACATTATTAAGCTCCGCTAACAAATGTCGCTGCACTCGTGTCACATTACAATCTTTTGAGCAGCTACTAGCTACAGACCCTGGAGTATTTCTAGAAACTGACAAACCAGGCTTTCCCTGAACGTCTGAACCGCTATTCCCGGCCTGAGGCTGCAAGGGCTTCCCATTAGGCTCGGCAGAAACAGCTGCGTACGACTTAACAGATTGCTGAGGACCGGAAACTCCAACAACCTGAGAAGGCTTCGACTTGGAGAAAATTCTGACCCTAACTGCAGTAGAACCTGATTGGCAGGTGGCGTTGGGCCCACTCACCCGGGGGGGGGGGCACTGGATCAAAATTTCCAGCTGAGCGAGGGTGATCAGGATGAAACGGAGAACCTAGATCGAACTCACTCTTGCCCTGACCTTTATACAACTGAGGAATCTTAACTCGCAATTTTTTTTTGATAAGCAGGCTGACTATACAATTCCCGATCCAACCTCTGCGAGTGGCTATCAAGGGCTCTCCTGCGCCCAGTCTTAACGCATAATTAACCTGAGACACCGCATTAGGCGCTCGATAATAGGGTGAATGACGTTTCTGGTCCTAACTCTTGAATTTCTTTCTCCAGCTGCAAAATCTGAGTATTTTTGAGTGGTCTACCAATTCCTCTATCTACGACTCCACCTACGGGAGTTTAAACATTGGCTGAGTGAGTGAACTGAGCAGGCCTGCTTCCTGTCTCACATCGGCAAACCTAGACCCATAGCGGGCATTCACAGCAGCAACAGCTTCCCGCTGTAGAGATTTGGACTAAACGATCTCTGGACAAACGAATTTAAATCACAGAAATAAACTGGTAGAAAGTACGCTCTGAGAGCGTGACCCCCGACAAGCGAATTTCTGGAACTCTCGAAGATTGCAGCAGTTCAACAGAGTGTGCGCAGGTCAGATTCAACTCGCTCCAATCACCCTAGCCTACAGTAAAAAGGAGACGATCTAACTAAAAATACGAATTTACTTTATCAAAAGTACGAGTTTACTCGAACATCCAAATTATGCCAAAAATAATACAAAAGGACAGCAATTTACCTATAGAATTCAAAATGACAAAACACAATGGCACCAGAACAGAATTTTGAGACAAAGATAACAAAACAATACAAACCTGACTCCCAGACTCCTAAGGAGAAACAGCCGAGACAAAAGAATGCCAGGCACAGAAATTAAATGGGGCGTAAA
>JASAND010030572.1:0-33615 GCA_030248195.1 Trissonchulus latispiculum | reverse complement strand
GGGGACAGACGGATAATAATAATAATAATAATAAATCCTACCGGCATCAACGGGTTGTCGCAGCCATTTTCCTCTTATCTAAAGGGTCAAAACTCAGTTTTGGTGCATTTTCAAAATTTGGTTCTATTACAAATTTTTTCCTACTCGTTGAGGGCTTTCAGATGAGTACCATATCGACTACTTTTGAGACAATTTTTTAAAATTCGGGTTTTCCGGGAATTACCGGATTTTTAGTTTTTCGGTTATAACTTTCGCTAGGCGGATTTCCGGAAGATCCCGCAAGCAGGAAACTTGTTCAGCTCGACGAGCTCTTTCATTTGAGTACCATATCAACCACTTTTGGAGAAATGTTTCAAAATCCGGAATTTTCCGGATCGAATATCTCGAAATCCGTAAATTTTCCGGAAATTTCGATTTTAGTTTCGAAATCAGCGTGGTCGACTTATCCTATGACAACCTTTTAAGCAAAATCGGAGACAAAAAATTTTTAAGTCCAAAATCCGGGTTTTCGTGAATTCCCGGATTTTCAGTTTTTCGGCTATAACTTTCGCTAGACACATTTCCGGAAAATGTCGCAAGAAGGAAAGTTGCTCAGCTCGGCGAGCTCTTTCATTTGAGTACCATATCGACCACTTTTGGAGAAATTTTTCAAAATCCGGAATTTTCCGGGTCGAATATCTCGAAATCCGGAAATTTTCCGGAAATTTCGATTTCAGTTTCGAAATCAGCGTGGTCGACTTACCCTATGACTAACTTTTAAGCAAAATCGGAGGCAAAAAATTTTTACGTTTCCCTTGGTCCCCCCTTACGATTTTTAAAATTCCGGGATTCGCCATTCCCGGAATCCGGGAGATATCGGGATGCCCTTACAAACGGGAGCACTTCAGGTCACCCTACAACTATGGTGAGAATTTCAGCCCGATCGGTCCAGCCAATCTCGAGAAAAATGGGGGGGACACAAATGTTGACCGGAATAATAAATAAATAAATAAATAAATAAATAAACTTAGCCATAACAAAGGGTTGTCTTTTTTTCAAAAAAAATGCGACAACCCAATAATAATAAGCACAGACCAATAACAAGGTGTTGCCATTTCCTTTGGAAAAGTGGGCAACACAACTAGCGAAGTAGCGAGAATGGGTTGCCGCGGCATTTTCCTTTTATAAATGGCCATATCTCCCAAAAGAGGCACCGTTGTGACCCAGTATAGTCTGATTCGTGTAGTCCGTATCGAGAGCTCTCAATAGAGTACCATATTGACCATATTTAGAGTTGTTTAATTTTTTGGTCATTTTGGTCGATTTTGACCATTTTTGACCCCTTTGCGGCTCCGTAACTCAATTTTCGTACACTTTGGCGCTTTGGCCCTATTACAACTTTTTATCTACTCAACGAGAGCTTTCGAATGATACCCATATTAGGTGATTTCCGCTACTTTTATTTTTGAGCCATTTTGGCCGATTTTGACTTTTTTGACCCCTTTGAAGCTCCGTAACTCAATTTTCGTACATTTTGGCGGCTTGGCCCTATTACAACTTTTTATATACTCAATGAGAGCTTTCGAATGACACCGATATGAGCCCGATCCGAGAACTTTCAATTTTGATCCATTTTGGCCGTTTTTGGCCATTTTTTGACCATTTTTCGCCTCATAACTCAAAATGAGTGCATTTTCAGGCCCTGACCCAATTACAACTTTTTCATTACTCGCCGAGAGCTTTCGAATGATACCAAAATTAGCTCATTTGGACAACTTTTTTATTTTACTCATTTTTACTCACGGGGGTGCTCCGGGAGCACCTCTGCTCCCCCGGGGCTCCCCGCGCTTCCGGGAGCAGTTCAAGTCAAGACCTTCAAAATGAGGTATCAACCACCTCTCTACCCCTTCGCAAACTCGAGATAGAGGGGGGGGACAGGGGTGGTAACGAGATGATGAATAATAATAAATAAACGGACATACCCAGATGAAAGGGTTGCCTTTTTGTGTAAAAAGCGGCAACCCAATAATAATAATAATAATAAATCCTACCGGCATCAACGGGTTGTCGCAGCCATATTCCTCTTATTCCTCTGTGCTTATATTGACTCGGTCTAAAACTCAGTTTTGGAACATTTTCAGACTTTGGCCCTATAACAACTTTTTCCCTACTCGCTGAGAGCTTTCGAATAAGTACTATTTTGACAACTTTTAGGACAATTTTTAAAATTCCGGTTTTTCCGAGAATTCCCGGATTTTCAGTTTTTCGGCCGTAATTTTCGCTGGACGCATTTCCGGAAAATGCCGCAAGAAGGAAAGTTGCTCAGCTCGAGGAGTTCTCTCATTTGAGTACCATATCGACCACTTTCGGAAAAATTTTTCAAAATCCGGAATTTACCGGGCCGAATATCTCGTAATCCGTGAATTTTCCGGGAATTTCAATTTCAGATTCGAAATCAGCGCCACCGATTTACCTTATGACCAACTTTTAAGCAAAATCCGAGACAAAAAATTTTTAAGTCCAAAATCCGGGTTTTCGTGAATTCCCGGATTTTCAGTTTTTCGGCTATAACTTTCGCTAGACGCATTTCCGGAAAATGTCGCAAGAAGGAAAGTTGTTCAGCTCGGCGAGCTCTTTCATTTGAGTACCATATCGACCACTTTTGGAGAAATTTTTCAAAATCCGGAATTTTCCGGGTCGAATATCTCGAAATCCGGAAATTTTCCGGAAATTTCGATTTCAGTTTCGAAATCAGCGTGGTCGACTTACCCTATGACCAACTTTTAAGCAAAATCGGAGACAAAAAATTTTTAAGTTTCCCTTGGTCCCCCCTTACCATTTTTAAAAATTCCGGGAGCCGCCATTCCCGGAATCCGGGAGATATCGGGCTACCCCCACTTCCGGTACCACTTCAGGTCACCCTACAACTATGGTGAAAATTTCAGCCCGATCGGTCCAGCCAATCTCGAGAAAAAGTGGGGGGACAAGATTGTTTACCGATATAATAAATAAATAAATAAAGAAACTTTCCCATAACAAAGGGTTGTCTTTTTTTAAAAAAAAATGCGACAACCCAATAAACAGACAGTAGAAAGGGTTGCCCTCTTCCTTTGGAAAGGTGGGCAACACAATAATAAATCCTACCGGCATCAACGGGTTGTCGCAGCTATTTTCCTCTTATCTAAAGGGTCAAAACTCAGTTTTGGTACATTTTCAAAACTTGGTTCTATTACAAATTTTTTCCTACTCGTTGAGGGCTTTCAGATGAGTACCATATCGACTACTTTTGAGACAATTTTTTAAAATTCGGGTTTTCAGGGAATTACCGGATTTTTAGTTTTTCGGTTATAACTTTCGGTAGGCGGATTTCCGGAAGATCCCGCAAGCAGGAAACTTGTTCAGCTCGACGAGCTCTTTCATTTGAGCCCCGTATCGACCACTTTCGGAGAAATTTTTCAAAATCCGGAATTTTCCGGATCGAATATCTCGAAATCCGTAAATTTTCCGGAAATTTCGATTTCAGTTTCGAAATCAGCGTGGTCGACTTACCCTATGACAACCTTTTAAGCAAAATCGGAGACAAAAAATTTTTTGGTCCAAAATCCGGGTTTTCGTGAATTCCCGGATTTTCAGTTTTTCGGCTATAACTTTCGCTAGACACATTTCCGGAAAATGCCGCAAGAAGGAAAGTTGTTCAGCTCGGCGAGCTCTTTCATTTGAGTACCATATCGACCACTTTTGGAGAAATTTTTCAAAATCCGGAATTTTCGGGGTCGAATATCTCGAAATCCGGAAATTTTCCGGAAATTTCAATTTCAGTTTCGAAATCAGCGTGGTCGACTTACCCTATGACCAACTTTTAAGCAAAATCGGAGACAAAAAATTTTTACGTTTCCCTTGGTCCCCCCTTACGATTTTTAAAATTCCGGGATTCGCCATTCCCGGAATCCGGGAGATATCTGGATGCCCTTACAAACGGGAGCACTTCAGGTCGCCCTACAACTATGGTGAGAATTTCAGCCCGATCGGTCCAGCCAATCTCGAGAAAAAGGGGGGGGACACAAATGTTGACCGGAATAATAAATAAACAAGCAAAGTGGCATGAATGGGTTGCCGCTGGCATTTTTCCTTTTATCAAGGTGCATAACTCAGTTTGCATGCAGTTAGGAACTTTGTCTCTATTACAACTTTTTATCTACTCAACGAGAGCTTTCGAATGACACTGGTATCGACCGGATCCTACAACTTTCAATTTTGAGCCATTTTGGCCGGTTTTGGCCATTTTTGATCCCTTTGAGGCCCCGAAACTCCTTTTCTGTACATTTTGGTGCCTTGGCCCTATTATAACTTTTTATCTACGCAACGAGAGCTTTCGAATGATACCCATATGATCCCAATTGGACAACTTTCAATTTTGAGCCATTTTGGCCGTTTTTGGCCATTTTTGACCCCTTTCAGGCCCCGAAACTCCTTTTCTGTACATTTTGGAGCCTTGGCCCTATTATAACTTTTTATCTACGCCACGAGAGCTTTCGAATGATACCGATATGAGCCCGATCTGAGAACTTTCAATTTTGAGCCATTTTGGCCGTTTTTGGCCATTTTTGACTATTTTCGGCCTCGTAACTCAAAATGAGTGCATTTTTAGGCCTTGAGCCTATTACAACTTTTTCATTACTCGCCGAGAGCTTTCGAATGATACCAAAATTAGCTCATTTGGACAACTTTTTTATTTTACTCATTTTTACTCACGGGGCTGCTCCGGGAGCACCTCTGCCCCCCCGGGGCTCCCCCCGCTTCCGGGAGCAGTTCAAGTCAAGACCTTCAAAATGAGGTATCAACCACCTCTCTACCCCTTTCCAATCTCGAGATAGAGGGGGGGGACAAGAATCCGGAGAATAATAATAATAATAATAAACTAGCGCTACTGCAAGAATGTGTTGCCCACAACACATTCCTTTGGGGTATAAATTGTACTAGAGACCTTTTAAGCTGTTTCTGTTCAGGAAATCTGTCCCAGGACTCAAAGAGCTTTCAATTAAGCACCATATTGCCCATGTTTCAACGAATTTTTGAAAATCCGGTTTTTTCCGGAAATTCCGGATTTTCCAATCTGCGGCCATAACTTTCGCTAGAAACAGTTCCAGAAAATATGGTAAGGACAAAAATTACTCAGCTCGACGAGCTCTTTCATTTGAGCCCAATATCGACCACTTTTGAAGAACTTTTTCAAAATCCGGAATTTTCCGGATCGAATATCTCGAAATCCGTAAATTTTCCGGAATTTTCGATTTCAGTTTCGAAATCAGCGTGGTCGAGTTACCCTATGACCGACTGTTGAGCCAAATCGGAGACAAAAAATTTTAGACCAAATTTTGAATTTTTGAGATTTCGCCTTGGTCCCCCCTTACCATCCCGAAAAATCCGAATTTTCAAAACCCGGAATTTCGGAACCATCTTGCTTCCGGGAGATGTCCTAGTCAAGGGCTTCAAAATAAGGTATCAACCACCCCTGTACCCCTTCCCAATCTCGAGATCTAGGGGGGGGACAGACGGATAATAATAAGCACAGAACGATAACAAAGTGTTGCCCATTCCTTTGGAAAAGTGGGCAACACAATAATAATAATAAATAATAAATAACGGACATACCCAAGTTAAAGGGTTGCCTTTTTGTTGAAAAAGCGGCAACCCAATAAATAAATAAATAAATAAATAAAGAAACTTAGCCATAACAAAGGGTTGTCTTTTTTTAAAAAAAATGCGACAACCCAATAAGAATAAACAGACAGTAGAAAGGGTTGCCCTCTTCCTTTGGAAAGGTGGGCAACACAATAATAATAAGCACAGACCAATAACAAAGTGTTGCCCATTCCTTTGGAAAAGTGGGCAACACAATAAATCCTACCGGCATCAACGGGTTGTCGCGCATTTTCCTCTTATTCCTCTGTGCTTATATTGGCTCGGGCTAAAACTCAGTTTTGGAACATTTTCAGACTTTGACCCTATCACAACTTTTTCCCTACTCGCTGAGAGCTTTCGAATAAGTACTATATTGACAACTTTTAGGACAATTTTTAAAATTCCGGTTTTTCCGGGAATTCCCTGATTTTCAGTTTTTCGGCTGTAATTTTCGCTGGACGCATTTCCGGAAAATGTCGCAAGAAGGAAAGTTGCTCAGCTCGACGAGTTCTTCCATTTGAGTACCATATCGACCACTTTCGGAAAAATTTTTCAAAATCCGGAATTCTCCGGGCCGAATATCTCGAAATCCGGACATTTTCCGGAAATTTCGATTTCAGTTTCGAAATCAGCGTGGTCGACTTACCCTATGACCAACTTTTAAGCAAAATCGGAGACAAAAAATTTTTACGTTTCCCTTGGTCCCCCCTTACGATTTTTAAATTTCCGGGAGCCGCCATTCCCGGAATCCGGGAGATATCGGGATGCCCTTACAAACGGGAGCACTTCAGGTCACCCTACAACTACGGTGAAAATTTCAGCCCGATCGGTCCAGCCAATCTCGAGAAAAAGGGGGGGGACACAAATGTTGACCGGAATAATAAATAAACTAGCGAAGTAGCGAGAATGGGTTGCCGCGGCATTTTCCTTTTATAAATGGCCATATCTCCCAAAAGAGGCACCGTTGTGACCCAGTATAGTCTGATTCGTGTAGTCCGTATCGAGAGCTCTCAATAGAGTACCATATTGACCATATTTAGAGTTGTTTAATTTTTTGGTCATTTTGGTCGATTTTGACCATTTTTGACCCCTTTGCGGCTCCGTAACTCAATTTTCGTACACTTTGGCGCTTTGGCCCTATTACAACTTTTTATCTACTCAACGAGAGCTTTCGAATGATACCCATATTAGGTGATTTCCGCTACTTTTATTTTTGAGCCATTTTGGCCGATTTTGACTTTTTTTGACCCCTTTGAAGCTCCGTAACTCAATTTTCGTACATTTTGGCGGCTTGGCCCTATTACAACTTTTTATATACTCAATGAGAGCTTTCGAATGACACCGATATGAGCCCGATCCGAGAACTTTCAATTTTGATCCATTTTGGCCGTTTTTGGCCATTTTTTGACCATTTTTCGCCTCATAACTCAAAATGAGTGCATTTTCAGGCCCTGACCCAATTACAACTTTTTCATTACTCGCCGAGAGCTTTCGAATGATACCAAAATTAGCTCATTTGGACAACTTTTTTATTTTACTCATTTTTACTCACGGGGGTGCTCCGGGAGCACCTCTGCTCCCCCGGGGCTCCCCGCGCTTCCGGGAGCAGTTCAAGTCAAGACCTTCAAAATGAGGTATCAACCACCTCTCTACCCCTTCGCAAACTCGAGATAGAGGGGGGGGACAGGGGTGGTAACGAGATGATGAATAATAATAAATAAACGGACATACCCAGATGAAAGGGTTGCCTTTTTGTGTAAAAAGCGGCAACCCAATAAATAAATAAATAAATAAATAAATAAAGAAACTTTCCCATAACAAAGGGTTGTCTTTTTTTAAAAAAAATGCGACAACCCAATAACGGACATACCTAACACAAAGGGTTGCCTTTTTGAGAAAAAAGCGGCAACCCAATAATAAACTAGCGCTACTGCAAGAATGTGTTGCCCACAACACATTCGTTTGGGGTATAGGTTTTGCTAGATACGATTTAAGTTATTTCTGTTCAGGAAATCTGTCCCAGGACTCAAAGAGCTTTCAATTAAGTACCATATTGCCCATGTTTCAACGAATTTTTGAAAATCCGGTTTTTTCCGGAAATTCCGGATTTTCCAATCTGCGGCCATAACTTTCGCTAGAAACATGTCGGGAAAATATGGTAAGGATAAAAATTACCCAGCTCGCCGAGCTCTTTCATTTGAGGATCATATTATCATATCGACCACTTTTGGAGAAATTTTTCAAAATCCGGAATTTTCCGGATCAAATATCTCGAAATCCGTAAATTTTCCGGGAATTTCGATTTCAGTTTCGAAATCAGCGTGGTCGAATTACCCTATGACCGACTTTTGAGCCAAATCGGAGACAAAAAATTTTTGACCAAATTTTGGATTTTTGAAATTTCGCCTTGGTCCCCCCTTACCATCCGAAAAAATCCGAATTTTCAAAACCCGGAATTTCGGAACCATCTTGCTTCCGGGAGATGTCCTAGTCAAGGGCTTCAAAATAAGGTATCAACCACTCCTGTATCCCTTTCCAATCTCGAGATCTAGGGGGGGGGACAGACGGATAATAATAAGCACAGAACGATAACAAAGTGTTGCCCATTCCTTTGGAAAAGTGGGCAACACAATAAATAATAATAAATAACGGACATACCCAAGTTAAAGGGTTGCCTTTTTGTTGAAAAAGCGGCAACCCAACAAGCGAAGTGGCATGAACGGGTTGCCGCTGCATTTTTCCTCTTATAAACAAGATAAGTCAATTATCCTACGATATTACTCCTTGTCCCTATGACAACTTTTATATATATATATACTCAAAGAGATCTTTCGATTGATACCCATATTGTCGTTTTTTTCATAACTTTTGATTTTGACCCATTTTGGCCGTTTTTGGACATTTTTGACCCCTTTGAGGCCCCGTAACTCATTTTCTGTACATTTTGGTGCTTTGGCCCTATTACAACTTTTTATCTACTCTGCGAGATCTTTCGAATGGCACCGGTACCGACCGGATCCGACAATTTTCAATTTTGACCCATGGCCAGCTTTGGCCATTTTTGACCCCTTTGAGGCCCCGTAACCCATTTTCTGTACATTTTGGTGCTTTGGCCTCATTACAACTTTTAATCTACGCAACGAGAGCTTTCGAATGACATCGATATGAGTCCGATCTGAGAACTTTCAATTTTGAGCCATTTTGGCCGTTTTTGGCCATTTTTGACCATTTTCGGCCTCATAACTCAAAATGGGTGCATTTTCAGGCCTTGACCCTATTACAACTTTTTCATTACTCGCCGAGAGCTTTCGAATGATACCAAAATTAGCTCATTTGGACAACTTTTTCATTTTACTCATTTTTACTCACGGGGGTGCTCCGGGAGCACCTCTGCTCCCCCGGGGCTCCCCGCGCTTCCGGGAGCAGTTCAAGTCAAGACCTTCAAAATGAGGTATCAACCACCTCTCTACCCCTTTCCAATCTCGAGATAGAGGGGGGGGGGACAAGAATCCGGAGAAGAAATAATAATAATAATAATAAATAATAATAATAAATAATAAATAACGGACATACCCAAGTTAAAGGGTTGCCTTTTTGTTGAAAAAGCGGCAACCCAATAAATAAATAAATAAAGAAACTTTCCCATAACAAAGGGTTGTCTTTTTTTAAAAAAAATGCGACAACCCAATAATAATAATAACACGACGAGAATAAGGGTTTGCCCTTTTCCTTCGGAAGTAGCGGCAAACCAATAACACGACGAGAATAAGGGTTTGCCCTTTTCCTTCGGAAGTAGCGGCAAACCAATAAAAATTCTAAAGGACTTGCACCACTCATCAGCTTTAGGTTTAATAAAGTTACTCCAAACGCAAAAGGACAGAGAGAGGGAAAGGAAATTGGAAAGTAGCAAATCTTTTCAGGTAAAAATAATAAAATTAATCCGGGTAATGTAAACACTAAATTTTAAAATTTAGGCCACATTTTTTAGTAACTTTGGATCCTTAGGATCCGAAAACAGAACAAATGATCTACTCTTATCATTGTTTATTTCGGCTCCCATGGGGCCGCTAATAAGTACGCCAGGGGAAACGCTGTTTTTACACTCCTCCTTTGGCAATTTGTCAAGGGGTGGCCGGCGGCCGCCTGTTTGATGGAGCTACCACAGGACCTCCATTACGATGAAAGTAATGGGCGTACTGATCGCCTTGTAAAACACCTCGGATAGTTCTGAATGCAGTTATTCAGTGTCAGCTTCCCCCATTCCCCAGCCAAAGTTATAAATCGGGCGGACACTACCCCTAACCAGAGCACTGACTGGGGTGAGGTGGCTGTAAAAAACTTTACATTTGTTGTCAGTAAAGTGTAGTGTCCGATCACAAAAAATTCAGTTTTTTATCCAAGACATTTTATTTTTACGTGGTTTCATTAAGAAATTACGTAAAACTTAGTAGGTACTTCGTGCAGGTTTTGCTTGTTTGCTGCCTTTTGTGCTGTTCCGACTTCTAGAGATAAGCAGTTGAAGTTAGCCAAATTTTGTCATGGGGATTTGCTCTTACAATTAAAATGCTTTCTACAATTTCTTAACATTCAAAGGTTAGAGGAAGCGGACAGTGCAACGGTGGTACGAAACTCAGAAAACTGCTGATCCGTGCGCGGTTATAAAATAAAAACCAATCAGCGTCAGCTTCTATTACCGTGACAATTAATTGAAAGTCCCTATAATCCATTTTAAGTCTTTAAAACTCCTTTGAAATAACTTAGGAATGAAAATGTATCCAATCTAAGCTCAATGTACATAAAGACTCCTGAAAAAAACTAAATTTCAAAGTGTCCAAATCCGAAAACTGGGTTAAAAATTTCTCGGGTACCCGAATGTGCTCGGGTACCCGGGTACCCGGGTAGTGTCGCAATTACCCGACATAGGGCTTCGGGTAGTACCGGGTACCCGGGTCCAAATTTTTGGACCCGTGCCCATGCCTACTAACTATATATTTGAATTCTCAAGAATGACCTCATTTTCCAGACTAAAAGCATTAGCTAACTTTTGAATAGTTGTACCATCTGTCATAAACTCCATGAAAGGATAATAGATTCTGGAGCAATATTTCACACAAGGTAACGCATGAACATGCTAAATACTCGTAATACCCATTGCACATTTCAGTTTACACATTTTACACATAGAAGTGTTTTCTATCACGATTTGAGGTAGATCCAAAAGCCAAACCATTCAAAAGCAAACGAAGAAAGCAATCTTGCCGATTGCATTTTAGAGATATTCAGACCCTAAACTAGGTATAGTATAGCGGGTTCAGCTCAGACCCAAATCAACTCCACTTTCGTTTGTAGCAGACGCAACACTGCTCACACCCAACTATCATCACAGCTCCAATTTGGCACACGTTCTCGTATTTCTAAAGAATTTAAGCCCTAACCTATCTAACAACACAAGATCGCGCTTTAATAGCATAATAACATTAACTTATGTATTACCACGTTTACATAAATCGTCAATAAATAAGATATCCTATGCAATAAAAGTATGCATCTACTAAAGTATAATGCAACAATCACTCACACGCATAGCCATAGTTCAGCAATAGATTTTGGATTTACTACTAGTCTGGTGAAAGTTTCCAAAATAGACTTCAAATGTGGAGAAATCCCTTCCGTTATAGTGATCCTGCATATAGCTTTCCAGAATTAAATAACATAGTGTTACAGACATAATTATTCAATGGCTAACGGCTGACGTTCAATTTGGGGGATTAGCATTGGCAGTCACAAAACCAGATTTAGGGAAGCTAGAAAAGAAAATTGACTTTTAGAAAATTTCAGATAATAGTGTACAAGTAACACAACTGTTCAAATAACAAAAGAAAAAGTATAGTCAAGAGTGCATAATTGCACTATATAGAAGAAGAGTAAGCCACTAGAGGGCTCCTCTTCTTGGCATTGCGTAACGGTGCTCCGACCACAATACGCGAATGTTCCCCCGTTTGGTGGGGGGTAGCTCTCTTCGACAAAGCATACCCCCCCTCCGTTTGGTGGGGGGGGGGTAGCAGAAAAGAGGTCCCCGTTTGGTGGGGGGGGGGTAGCCGATAGCCAATCAGATTGCAGAGACGCTCTCCCCGTTTGGTGGGGGGGTATAGCAGAGGATTACGGTAGTTTTTGTTCTATTTGAAAAAGGGTCCCCGTTTGGTGGGGGGTATGCAAAAGGGGTCCCCGTTTGGTTGGGGGGGGTATGCAAAAGGGATCCCCGTTTGGTGGGGGGGGGGGGGGAGGCCAAAGAGGTCCCCGTTTGGGGGGGGGTCGCCAACAGCCAATCAGATTCAGCCAATTTCAGCCTGACTTGGCGACCCCCCCCAAATGGGGACCCCCTTCTGCCTACCCCCCACCAAACGGGGACCCCTTTTGCACCCCCCCCCCATCAAACGGGGAGGGGGTATGCTTGTCGACCCCCCCACCAAACGGGGGAACATTCGCGTATTGTGGTCGGAGCACCGCTACGCAATGCCAAGAAGAGAAGCCCTCTAGTGGCTTACTCTTCTTCTAATATATAGTGCAATTATGCACTCTTGATATAGTATATATGTCGTGGTCTTTTTGCGAAATTGGTCTTTTCGCGAAAAGACCAACAATTTCGGTCTTTTCGCGAAGTGCCCGGTCACATTGAGAAATTAGTTTCAACTGTGCTCATTTCTGCTACCAGCCCGGTCTTTTCGCGAAAAGACCAAGCGTGTTGGGCTTTTTGCGAAATAAGTCAAATCATAGCATTATTTATGAAAGCTGATTCATTTATGATGCAAAATTTATGGGGTCTGCTCTGTACTAGCAAACCTTAATTTTCCAATTTTCAATTTCGTGGTTTTAGTGACAGACAGTCGGTTATTCCTGACTGACAGTACGCTAATATTGTTGATTTGTACTGGCATATACTGTAGACCCGACAAAAGGTCTAATAAGTACTGAACTATGGGTTCTATGGGGCTTTGATAAAATTTCGATGGATTGCAACATATTTTCATCCGTTATGAAATTTGAAACTAAAATAACTTTACTGTTTATCCATCCATTGTTTTGGATCCACATTATCCATCAAAAAAGTGCAGAACAGACCCCATAAATTTTGCATCATAAATGAATCAGCTTTCATAAATAATGTTATGATTTGACTTATTTCGCAAAAAGCCCAACACGCTTGGTCTTTTCGCGAAAAGACCGGGCTGGTAGCAGAAATGAGCGTAGTTTAAACTAATTTCTCAATGTGACCGGGCACTTCGCGAAAAGACCGAAATTGTTGGTCTTTTCGCGAAAAGACCAATTTCGCAAAAAGACCACGACATATATATACGGTACATTTCACCGAAAGAATGACCGTTGGCGAAATTGAGAAATTGGCGAAATTTCACGAAAAAATGGCGATTTTAGCAAATTTAGGTACATTTGTGGATACTAAGCTTGAGTATATTATGCAACTGAATTTAAGCAAGCTCATTAACGAACTCGTTCGCCAAAATTGCCCTTGAAAATTGAAAAATGCGAAAATTGCCTAAAATTTCAAAAATGTTGGCGAAAAATTCTGCGAGAGTTTATTCCGCGAACGAGTTGGTTAATGTGCTTAGTTGCAAAATATGCTCACGCTTAGGGTCCCCAAATGTACCTAAATTTGCTAAAATCGACATTTTTTCGTGAAATTTCGCCAATTTGTCAATTTCGCCAACGGGCATTCTTTCGGTGAAATGTACCGTACTTGCTTAATACACACATACCCTTCCCCACAGTTGAAAGCATAATGTTGCTGCTGTTATTGACACGTTCTATCGCACAAATAAACAACGAATCAAGTCAGTAAATAATAAATAAATGCATATTAAAACTGAAAAACAAACGAGGAAAATGTAAGACATTGACATCAGCAGTAACATATCACATTTATCACAATAGTAGACAAACAGAACAGAACAGAATAGCTTTACCGGAGGAAGGGGGTTACAAACATTCCCGACTCACTTTGCATTCAATGAACACCAATTTTTCTCATTTCCACACATTTTCTAGGCTGCATGAATCTTTATATCGTTATATTTCCTCACGCAGGAGCTGTCAAGGACCTTAGAGCACAGATGGATTAGCACGAGGTACAGATTTAGGACAAAATAATTACATTTTTAATGGGCTAAAGTTAAAAACACTCTCTAAATATTTGACCTGTTTCTCCAAAAATATGGAGTTATAACGGAATACTGAAGGGCTGAATATAAATCAAATCGTTGACTACAACGTTTCACTGGCGATCTTCTCACGAGCAATAATTTTTTTAAAAAGCAATAAATCAAGTGTTGGAAGCATAGAAACACTGAACATACGAGAATTATTAATTTTCCAATAATTAATTCTTCAATTTAAATACAAAACCATTGACACAATAAAACAGTATTACTGGCCTTTTCCTACAGGGGGCGGGGGTGGAGGGTGCCCCCCCATTACTTGGGTTCCTCCAGGAATCAGAAAAATAGGGGCTTGAGGGACAATTTTAGAAAATCTTCTGGCAGTGCCGCATTTTTAGGTTATGTTAGCTACATATTTTAAGTTGAAACTTGGGTCAAAAATAGTTTAATCTTTAGCTCCGCAGTAAAATTAGCTCCTTAAACATTTTTCGAAAAACTTTTCACCCCCACCACCCACTACACCACAGAACCCCCCTCCCAGAAACTTTTGCCTAGAAAAAACCAGGTTTTATAGCAGTTTTATAGATTAACAGATCATTTGCATAACAAAACCAGAGGCTATTACAAGAAAGAGTAAGAAGTAATTGAGAATTGAGTAACAGTTCTAAACAGGAAAAAAGCAATATTTACATATATTAATCTTTCACCCCCGCTTCTTGAAAACGCCTCCGGAAATAACATATAGACATGTCGCCATAATAAGGGAGGACATAACATTTTTCTATAAATATTTCTAACTTCAGAAAAAATATTCACTAGCCAATGTACTGTAAGTTTCACTGCTGTTTAGCCAGCTCACAAAAACGACTTAACAAAAACTGATATAATATTTTAGCTTATAACACAAAAAACCGGTCTGCCCTTCCATTAAAATAGAGTAACAAAATTGTGCCAGTTGAAAGTGTCCAGTTCAAGAACTCGACATAATATACGTAGTCACTGTAAGATTTGAGTTCTATACAAGGTAGGATAGGGCTGTCCCACCTTTAGCGAGTTAACGTCGGGCCACTTTCATCGACTATAGTAGACCCTATAGTAGAGTGTCTTGGAACGCCAGAGGGAATAGGAATTGTCAAACTTGAGGAGGTAGACACCCTGCCCCGGGTAGACATGGGAGCCGGCGTAGACCTCGTCATGACTGTCGCGACGATAGACGGGAATAATTTCATCCGTGAGCGGTTTGACGCTCAGCTCTTCCTTGTCCAGGGACCCGCCCTCCACGTCCGTTTTGAGGGCGGCTGACGTACTGCCGCCGTTTTCGGCCTCTTCACGACCTAGAAAAATAAAAGACGAAATTGTGTTTATTTATATATCCCATATTAACATTTTACAACCTAGTCCCCCTTTATTTTAGCAGTCTATGCAGGACACTGGGCTTATTCAAGGGATTGTTTCTTGGGGGGGGCTCCTTGATAGGCCCTCCAAAAGTCCGAGGGCCAAGGAATTTTGGGAGGGGGGCGAAAATTTTTCAAAAAATATGCTAAAAAATGCGCCATATTTCTGCCATTTAAAAATGCGCCATATACATATACCGTAAAAAATTGCTTTTTATTACAAAAGGCAGATTTAGTGTTAAAAAAGCAAAAATGATTAAAAATGTCCTTGAATCCTTAAAAATCTCTTTTGAAAATTTGACGTCTATGAGGGGGGGCCCACCCCCACCCCCCCACCCCTAGAATAAGCCCAGGGACCGTGAGACAGGCAGAGCATATTGTTCACGTTCAGCAGCCTAATCCCAAGCCTACAGCAGATTAGATAATTTCTCAAACAACGTCAATAGTCATGGACAGTCAGAGCAGAAGAAGGCAAGACAGATATACATATACGTAGGTAACTATGACAAAATTTGAGCATACTCTCAAACGTTTATTATACAAGATCACGGGTCCTAGAATACCACCCGTCCACCCACCAGGCCCCGAATTCAACTTTCAAATGAAGTCAATATTAACACATCAAATGGCTTGACCTTAGCCTTAAATGTCGGATAATATTTTTCACACCATCCCTCCCCACCGTAGCATTTAAATTAAGCAGGGCTGCCGCGCGACCATTCTCAGAAAAAAAGGAAATAAAAAAGGAATTTTGCACCCGAAAAAAAGGAATTTGTCCGACAAAAAATAGGAAATAAAGGGAATTTTAAGAGATAAATTAATAACGTTACTGAGCAAAAAATTAAATTTTTCCATTTTGAACAGCCACATAAGGTTTGAAACATTATTATATACGTTTCTAAGCAAAGAGAAATTAAGCAAAGCGCTATTTAAAATGCAAATACAGACGCGTTCAGTGGTGGCGCCAGGGGGGGGGGGGGGTGCCGGGGGCCCCGCCTCATTGCGATTTGGGCCCCTGCCTTTGGGATGTCGGGCCCCCAGTAAAAAACTTTTTCAGCTGTTTATATGCATAGTTTGAGTGTTTTAAGAAATTTTTTAAAAAATCGGCTAATTTTTGCTAAAAATCGTAAAATTTTTGCTAGAATGTGAGAAATTTTTTGGGAAATGAAGGTAAAATTTGGCGAAAATTTTGGATTTCCCAAAAAGGGCCCCCCTTCAAAAAAACGTGGCGCCGCACTAGACGCGTTTCAAGCTTCGTATTTTTGATCACAGTAAATAGGCTATCACGAAATAGAAAATACGCGCCGCAGGCGCGACATCTTTTGGTTTTGTACCCCTTTTGTATTTTTATCTTAATTTTTCCGACCCCCGAATCGCAAACAGGAAGGCGACCCTGTATCTGCACTTGACCTAAGTTTATATATGTGTATATATATATATATATATATATATATATATATAATTACTATCTAGCTTCGTAAATATTTGAAGTTTTAAAGTTTAAATTGAGAACCCCTTAAGAGCTTATAACTGGGTGAAAACAGCGAGATTTGGGGAGCACCACACTTGAGAAACTGATTCGCGTATGGAACCTTCAACGCTTTTTAATGAAGAAATAGGCTTTCTCCAGATTCCACTAATATATAAAGTTTAACTTTGTACCCGGAAATAAGAAAGCAATTTATAATATGCGAATGGAAATAGATTAAAGTAGAAATGCTACGCTCAAGGTCAGGTCCTTAAATTTTTCTGAAATTATGAATAATCTGTAACGGAAATCTTTAAAGATTTGAAATACGAACGCTTAGTTTTGCAGTTTATCAGTATATATAGTAAGTTTCAAAAAGTTTAAAACAGTATTGAGATGCAAAAATTCGGGAGATGAAAATTAAAAATTCACATCGAAAAACGCTAAAATTTCTATAACGTGAAGTAGACAAGTGGCGCAGGCTCAGAAATGTTTAAAAACTGAGATATAACAGGTCTGCACGTGCGAAAATTTTTTCAATTTAGATAGAAGAGTGATGCCGGTAGGCGTGAAAGTTTTTAAAGATTGCGAAAAATAAAGATATCTGCAGGCGCGCAAATTTTTAAAACTTGAAATAGAGGCGACGCAGGAACAAAACTTTTCTTATTTGTTATTGTATACTTTGAAAATGGATCGCTTTTTGCCTTCTCTCCAAAAATTCCGTGTGGAATGAGAGGCCTCGGAACTCCCAAAAAACCCTTCCCCTGTGTGCGCCAATGCCTTCAACTGCAATCTTTACTTCTAGACATTTTTTTGAAAAACGTGACTGTGACATCTACGCATTTTGCCATACGTATTTAGTGCATTCTGCAAATACCCCAAATAGTGCATTTTGCTCAAAAAACTCTCCAGCAATCTATGCACACATTACAAAATATATATGTACGTACGTTTAACGTTTCTCCAGATTATATAAACATTCTATAGAGTACAAATTAATTTTTGTCAACATTAATTAACCTTTGTCTTAAAGCAAACAAAAAATAAGTCCAACAATTTCTATAATTCTAAATTCGTACTTGCAGGTTATGCTATTAAATCATATTAAGTAAAAATATATGTAGATCTAGCGATTCTAATAAAACTGAAAAATTAAGTTAAACAATATTCCGGCGAAGCCGGAAAATTTTTGGAAATTACCACCGTAAGACTAAATTTTAGGCACATCTTTGTCGATTTTCAGAAAATTATTGAAAAAAGGAAATAAAAGGAATTTTTGCAGAAAAAAGGACGACCTCGGAAAAAAAGGAAAATAAAGGAAAAAAGGAACCGCGGCAGCCCTGAATTAAGTCAATGTCAACCTCCTCTTACGCCTTCGATTGGCTGCCGCAGCCTGGGCCGCAGCTTCATCGTCCTCGTCCTCAGAGCTCTCCGAGATGTGAACAGAGACCGTGTTGGTCCCCGGAAGAGTCCATTCAAAGAAGAGGCCAAAGCCCACATCATAGTTGTCTGTGCAGAACTCCCAAAACAGACAGCTGCCCTCTTCATGCGTGGGCACACGAACCTACAGTAGTATAAAGTATACAACACAGTGTAGCACTATAATACATAATATGTGCATAAAATAAAGTTCAAAAATATTTCTCTTTCAATCTATCTGCCACCTTACGTACGTATATCCTATCAATTTTGCATCAACCCCAGCTGGGCTTATTCTATGAAGTTTTTCTTGGAGGGGGGCTCTTTGAGGGGGGGCCTCGGGGGGGCGAGTCATTCTTGTCAAATTTTTCTAAAAACATGCTAAAAATTGCACTATTTTTATAGTAATCGCCAAAAAAGTTCGATTTTAGTGCAAAAATAGTGCAAATAGTAGTGATGTGCGCCGGAGCTCCGCTCCGACGGAGCTCCGGAGCGGAGCTCCGATTTTCGGTGCTCCGGAGCGGACTTCTGCTCCGGAGCTCCGGGTACCCGGAGCAGACTTTTTCAAGCATTGAAGCTGCAAATAAAGAAAAATTTGAAAGTGATTTTTCTCAGAACTCCACGCTTTCTCCGTACAGTACGTAAGACTGTAAAATGAATTTTCCAGTTGTCGTATATACTCCAGTTTTTAAAAATTTTCTATTTTCTCAGGTCTGCGTTCTTCTCAAGACGGTTCTTTTTTCTGGAGACAATTTAAACTTGTCCATTTGCTAAATAAAAGAAAAAATGTGCGCTATATAATACGCTTAAGAAATGATTGGATAAAAAGTTTTAAATTTGGAGCCTGTTATTTAATTAATCAATTTATATATTATATATCACATTTTCCGGTAAATCTATTCTATGTAAACTTTCAACATCTCCAGCTGTTTTCCTTGCTTTCATCAAACCCATCTTTTCTGATATTTTTCAGATCGTGATTCTGTTAGTTTAGATTTATATAATATTTTGATTATATATCTACATCCTCAGGATAACTCAAATGTGAGTAAATGAAATCTGATCCGCAGCCTCATCTATTAAATTAGCGATACTGGATGTATGGATTTGCAAAATTTAGCATACATTTTGTGAAATTCCTGCAAGAAATAGGGAGTAACTTCATGTGAATTTAAATTTGCCAAATCTTGAAAAGTAAAACATTAAAATACACTGCCTTGTAATCTAACTTGGATGGGTTTATGTAAACGCAGCAGAAAGCACATTCAATTAACCCAAACATTCTGTGAAATATTGTGAAAATCTGAACTTATTTCAAATCAAAAATACAGCTAACAAATGTTTATTCGAATGTAGCAAAGAAATCAGCATCTAAAATTAACGCTTGAGCGATAAAAGTATTCAGCGAGCAGACATGCTGTTTATTGAATAAACAACTTGTTTTTAGCTTAACTCAAATTTTTTTTACAATTTTGCCTTTACTAACTGTCGGAGCTCCGCGGAGCTCCGACAATTAATAAAAAACAAAATTACAAAAAAAGGGCCCCCGAGTTAAGCAAAACAAGTTGTTTATTCAATAAACAGCATGTCTACTCATATTTGAATACTTTTCTTTATTTCTTTGCTACATTCGAATAAACATTTGTTAGCTGCCATTTTGATTTGAATAAGTTCCAGATTTTCACAATATTTCACAGAATGTTTGGGTTAATTGAATGTGCTTTTCTGCTGCGTTTACATAAACCCATCCAAGTTAGATTACAAAAGGCAGTGTATTTTGTGTTTTTACTTTTTCAGATTTGGCAATTCAAATTCACATGAAGTTTTCCTATTTCTTGCAGAAATTTCACAAAATATGTATGCTAAATTTTGCAAATCCATACATCCAGTATCACTAATTTGTAGATGAGCTGCGAATCGAGATTTCATTTACTCACATTTGAGTTATCCTGAGGATGTAGATATATAATCAAAATATTATAAAAATCTAAACTAGCAGAATCACGATCTGAAAAATATCAGAAAAGATGAGTTTGATGTAGAAATGGAAAACGAACAGAAGATGTTGAGAACAAACATAGAGTAGATTTACCGGAAAATGTGATATATAATGTATAAATTGATTAATTAAATAACAGGCTCCAAATTTAAAACTTTTATCCAATCATTTCTTAAGCGCTCTCTTCCCCCGCACATTTTTTCTTTTATTTGGCAAATAGTTTTAGTTTAAATTGTCTCCACGGGGGGGGGGGGGGGGGGGGGGAATGCAGAACTGAGAAAATTGAAAATTTTAAAAAACTGGAGTATGCGCGACAGCTGGAAAATTCATTTTTTAGTCTTGCAAAGCAGCGCGGAGAAAGCGTGGAGTTCTGAAAAAAATCACTTTCAAATTTTTCTTTATTTGCAGCTTCAATGCTTGGCACCCCATGCTCCAGGAACTCGGAGCTCAGGAACACGAGTCCGCCCCAGAACTTTCCCAGAATCAGGCTCAGCTCCCCGCTCCGTCGGAGCGGAGCTCCATAGTAATTCTTTACTATTTGCACTATTTTTGCACTAAAAAATCGAACTTTTTTTCATATTTTTTAAAAATAGTGCAATTTTTAGCATGTTTTTAGAAAAATTTGACAAGAATGACTCCGCCCCCCGAATTTTTTTTTCAAAGAAAAAACCTCCAAGAAAAACTTCATAGAGCTAAGCCCAGCTGGAGACTGAAACAAAAATTGACAAGGTTTTCTGCGTACACGTAAGGTGGCGGAAAACAAATTGAAAAGAAATAAATTTGAACTTTATTTTATGCACATATTATGCATTGACCCATAGTGCTACACTATTGTTAGTATACGTAATACTACTGTAGGTTTCGTGTGCCCACTGAGTGAAGAAGGGCAGCTGTCTGTTTTTGGAGTTCTGCACAGAACAACTATGATGTGGGCTTAGGCCTCTTCAACTTTGAATGGACTCTTCCGGTGACCCAACACGGTCTCTGTTCACATCTCGGAGAGCTCTGAGGACGAGTACGATGAAGGTGCGGCCCAGGCTGCGGCAGCCAATCGAAGGAACGTGTGAGGAGGTGGACATTGACCATTTTAGGATTTGCTGCGGTTCCACTCCTGAATTTTCCTTTTTTTTCGAGGTCATCTTTTTTCTGCAAAAATTTTTTATTTTTTCAATAATTTTCTGAAAATTGACAAAGATGTCCTAAAATTTAATCTTACGGTGAATTTCGAAATTTTCGGTTCTGCCGGAAGATTGTTTAACTTAATTTTTCAGTTTTATTAGAATCGCTAGATCTACATATATTTTTACTTATTAGCGGATTTAATAATAGCATAACCTGCAAGTACGAATTTAGAATTATAGAAATTGTTGGACTTGTGTTTTGTTTGCTTACGACAACATGTTGACTAATGTTACAAAAATTAATTTGTACTCTATAGAATGTTTATATAATCTGGAGAAACGTTAAACGTACGTACATATATTTTGTAATAATGTGCACATAGATTGCTGGAGAGTTTTTTAGAAAAATGCACTATTTGGGTATTTGCAGGAATACACTAACATACGTATGGCAAAATGCGTAGATGTCACAGTCACGTTTTTCAAAAAAATGTCTAGAAGTAAAGATTGCAGTTGAAGGCATTGCACACAGGGGAAGGCTTTGGGAATTCGAGCTCATTCTACCCGGAATTTTTGAGAGAAGGCAAAAAGCGATCCATTTTCAAAGTATACAATAACAAATAAGAAAAGTTTTGTTCCTGCGTCGCCCTCTATTTCAAGTTTTAAAAATTTGCGCTACTGCAGATATCTTTATTTTTCGCAATCTTTAAAAACTTTCACGCCTACCGGCATCACTCTTCTATCTAGAATTGAAAAAATTTTCGCACGTGCAGACATGTTATATCTCGGATTTTTAAACATATCTGAGCCTAAGTCACGTCTACTCACGTTACAGAATTTTAGAGTTTTTCGATATGAATTTTGAATTTCATCTCCCCAATTTTCGTATCTCATTACTGTTTTTAAACTTTTGAAACTTACTATATATACTCGATAAACTGCAAAACTAAGGGTTCGTATTTCAAATCTTTGAAGAATTTCCGTTACAGATTATTCATAATTTCAGAAAATTTAAGGATCTAAGCACTTGAGCGTAGCATTTCTACTTTAATCTATTTCCATTCTACATAGTATAAAAATTGCTTTATTATTGCCGGGTACAAAGTTAGAACTTTATATATTGGTGGAATCTGAAAAACCTATTTCTTCATTAAAAAAAGCGTTCAGAAGGTTCATACGCGAATCAGTTTCTCGGAAGTGTGAGTTGTACTGAAAATCTAACCGCTGTTTTCAACCAGATAATAAGCTCTTGAAAGAATTCTCAATTTAAACTTTAAAACTTCAAATTCATTACGAAGCTAGATAGTAATTATATATATATATATATATATATATATATATATATATATATATATATATATATATATAAACTTAGGTCAAGTGCAGATACGGTCGCCTTTTTGCGATTCGGGGGGTATTAAAAATTTAGATAAAATAAAAAAAGGTACAAAACCCAGATGTCGCGCCTGCGGCGCGTATTTTTTTTCTATTTCGTAATAGCCTATTTACTGTGATCAAAAAGACGAAGCTTGAAACGCGTCTAGTAGCGAAGAAAAGCCAGGTTTTTTCTGAAGGGGGCATTTTTTGGGAAATCCCAAAAATTTCGCCAAATTTTACCTTCCATTTCCCAAAAAAAATTCTCACATTCTAGCAAAAAATTTTACGATTTTAGAAAAAATTAGCCGATTTTTTAAAAATTTCTTGTAAAACACTCAAACTATGCATATAAACAGCTGAAAAAGTTTTTACTGGGGGCCCGACATCCCAAAGGCAGGGGCCCAAATCGCAATGAGGCGGGGCCCCCGGCACCCCCCCCCCCCCCTGCGCCACCACTGAACGCGTCTGTATTTGCATTTTAAATAGCGCTTTGTTTAATTTCTCTTTGCTTAGAAACGTATATAATAATGTTTCAAACCTTATGTGGATGTTCAAAATGGAAAAATTTAATTTTTGCTCAGTAACAATATTAATTTATCTCTTAAATTTCCCTTTATTTCCTATTTTTTGTCGGACAAAATTCCTTTTTTCAGTGCAAAATTCCTTTTTTATTTCCTTTTTTTCTGAGAATGGTCGCACGAAAGCCCTGCTTAATTTAAATGCTACGGTGGGGAGGGATGGTTGTGAAAAATATTATCCGACATTTAAGGCTAAGGTCAAGCCATTTGGATGTGTTATTATTGACTTCGTTTTGAAAGTTGACTTCAGGGCCTGGTGGGTGGACGGGTGGTATTCTAGGACCCGTGATCTTGTATAATAAACGTTTGAGAGTATGCTCAAATTTTGTCATAGTTACCTACGTATATGTATATCTGTCTTGCCTTCTTCTTTTGCTCTGAACTGTCCATGACTATTTACGTTGTTGAAGAAATTGTCTGATCTGCTGGGCTTCGGGATTGGCTGCTGAACGTGAACAATATGCTCTGCCTGTCTCACGGTCCCTGGGCTTATTCTAGGGGTGGGGGTGGGGGTGGGTCTCCCCTCATAGACGTCAAATTTTCAAAAGAGATTTTATGGATTCAAGGACATTTTTAATCATTTTTTGCTTTTTTAACACTAAATCTTACTTTTGTAATAAAAAGCAATTTTTTACGGTATATGTATATGCGCGCATTTTTTAAATGGCAGAAATATGGCGCATTTTTTAGCATATTTTTTGAAAATTTTCGCCCCCCTCGCCAAAATTCCTTGGCCCTCGGACTTTTGGAGGGCCTATCAAGGAGCCCCCCAAGAAAACAATCCCTTGAATAAGCCCAGTGTCCTGCATAGACTGCTAAAATAAAGGGGGACTAGGTTGTAAAATGTTAATATGAGATATATAAATAAACACAATTTCGTCTTTGGCTACTTTTCTAGGTCATGAAGAGGCCGAAAACGGCGGCATTACGTCAGCCGCCCTCAAAACGGACGTGGGGGGCGGGTCCCTGGACAAGGAAGAGGCTGAGGCGTCAAAACGCTCACGGATGAAATTATTCCCGTCTATCGTCGCGACAGTCATGACGAGGTCTACGCCGGCTCCCATGTCTACCCGGGGCAGGGTGTCTACCTCCTCAAGTTTGACAATTCCTATTCCCTCTGGAGTTCCGAAGATGGTCTACTTATAGGGTCTACTATAGTCGATGAAAGTGGCCCGACGTTAACTCGCTAAAGAGTGGGACAGCCCTATCCTACCTTGTATAGAACTCAAATCTTACAGTGACTACGTATATTATGTCGAGTTCTTTTTAGAACTCGACACTTTCAACTGGCACAATTTTGTTACTCTATTTTAATGAAAAAGAAGACCTGTTTTTTGTGTTATAAGCTAAAATATTATATCAGTTTTTGTTAAGTCGTTTTTGTGAGCTGGCTAAACAGCAGTGAAACTTACAGTACATTGGCTAGTGAATATTTTTTCTGAAGTTAGAAATATTTATAGAAAAATGTTATGTCCTCCTTATTATGGCGACATGTCTATATGTTACAGAGGCGTTTTCAAGAAGAGATGTAAAGATTAATATGTTGAGTTGCTTTTTTCCTGTTTAGAACTGGTTTAAATTCTCAATTACTTTTACTCTTTCTTGTAATAGCCTCTGGTTTTGACATGCAAGTGATCTGTTAATCTATAAAACCGTTTACAAAAGTCCCGGTTTTTCAGCAAAAGTTTCTGGGAGGTTCTGTGGTGTAGTGCGGGGGTAAAGTTTTTCTAGCAAATGCGTTTAAGGAGCTAATTTTACTGTGAGCGGTGATTAAACTATTTTTGACCGCTCAACTGGCAAATATGTAGCTAACATAACCTTCAAAATGCGGCAACGTCAGAAGATTTTTCAAAATCGTCCTCAAGCCCCTATTTTTTCTGATTCCTGGAGGAACCCAAGTAATGGGGGGCACCCTCCACCCCCGCCCCCTGTGGTGGAAAAAGGCCAGTAATACGTTTTTTATTGTGTCAATGTTTCAGGCTGGAAATTGAAGAATTAATTAGCTGCAAAGTTAATGCTTCTCACACGTTCAATGTGTTTCGTTCCTTCCCACGACTTGATTTATTGCTTTTTAAAACGGACATTGCTCGTGAGAAGATCACAAGGTAAACGCTGTAGTCAACGATTTGATTTATATTCAGCCCTTCAGTATTCCGTTATAACTCCATATTTTTGGAGAAACAGGTCAAATATTTAGAGAGTGTTTTTAACTTTAGCCCATTAAAAATGTAATTATTTTGTCCTAAATCTGTACCTCGTGCTAATCCATCTGTGCTCTAAGGTCCTTGACAGCTCCTGCGTGAGGAAATATAACGATATAAAGATTCATGCAGCCTAGAAAATGTGTGGAAATGAGAAAAATTGGTGTTCATTGAATGCAAAGTGAGTCGGGAATGTTTGTAACCCCCTTCCTCCGGTAAAGCTATTCTGTTCTGTTCTGTTTGTCTACTATTGTGATAAATGTGATATGTTACTGCTGATGTCAGTGTCCTACATTTTCCTCGTTTGTTTTTCAGTTTTAATATGCATTTATTTATTATTTACTGACTTGATTCGTTGTTTATTTGTGCGATAGAACGTGTCAATAACAGCAGTAACATTAAGTTTTCAACTGTGGGGAAGGGTATGTGCGTATTAAGGATGTAGGGTATTATTTCAACGAAAGAATGTATCCGTTGGCGAAATTGACAAATTGGCGAAATTTCACGAAAAAATGTCGATTTTAGCAAATTAAGTGTACATTTGGGGACTTTAAGGGTGAGCATATTTTGCAACTAAGCACATTAACCAACTCGTTCGCGGAATAAACTCTCGCAGAATTTTTCGCCAACATTTTTGAAATTTTAGGCAATTTTCGCATTTTTCAATTTTCTAAGGGCAATTTTGGTGAACGAGTTCGTTAATGAGCTTGCTTAAATTCAGTTACATAATATACTCAAGCTTAGTATCCACAAATGTACCCAAATTTGCTAAAATCGCCATTTTTTCGTGAAATTTCGCCAATTTCTCAATTTCGCCAACGGTCATTCTTTCGGTGAAATGTACCGTATATATATGTCGTGGTCTTTTTGCGAAATTGGTCTTTTCGCGAAAAGACCAACAATTTCGGTCTTTTCGCGAAGTGCCTGGTCACATTGAGAAATTAGTTTAAACTACGCCCATTTCTACTACCAGCTCGGTCTTTTCGCGAAAAGACCAAGCGCGTTGGGCTTTTTGCGAAATAAGTCAAATCATAACATTATTTATGAAAGCTGATTCATTTATGATGCAAAATTTATGGGGTCTGTTCTGCACTTTTTTGATGGATAATGTGGATCCAAAACAATGGATGGATAAACAGCAAAGTTATTTTAGTTTCAAATTTCATAACGGATGAAAATATGTTGCAATCCATCAAAATTTTATCAAAGCCCCATAGAACCCATAGTTAAGTACTAATTATACATTTTGTCGGGTCTACAGTATATGCCAGTAAAAATCAACAATATTAGCGTACTGTCAGTCAGGAATAACCGACTGTCTGTCACTAAAACCACGAAATTGAAAATTGAAAAATTAAGGTTTTACAGTACAGTATAGACCCCATAAATTTTGCATCATAAATGAATCAGCTTTCATAAATAATGCTATGATTTGACTTATTTCGCAAAAAGCCCAACACGCTTGGTCTTTTCGCGAAAAGACTGGCTGGTAGCAGAAATGAGCATAGTTGAAACTAATTTCTCAATGTGACCGGGCACTTCGCGAAAAGACCGAAATTGTTGGTCTTTTCGCGAAAAGACCACTTTCGCAAAAAGACCACGACATATATACTATATCAAGAGTGCATAATTGCACTATATATTAGAAGAAGAGTAAGCCACTAGAGGGCTTCTCCCCCTGGCATTGTGCAGCAGAGCCCCGACCACAATACGCGAATGTTCCCCCCTTTGGCGGGGGGTCGACAAGCATACCCCCTCCCCGTTTGATGGGGGTGCAAAAGGGGTCCCTTGGTTGGTGGGGGCAAGGCAGCAGGGGGTCCCCGTTTGTGGGGGGTCGCCAAGTCAGGCTGAAATTGGCTGAATCGGATTGGCTGTTGGCGACCCCCCCCTAAACGGGGGACCTCTTTGCCTACCCCCCCCCCCACCAAACGGGGATCCCTTTTGCATACCCCCCAACCAAACGGGGACCCCTTTTGCATACCCCCCACTAAATGGGGACCCTTTTTCAAATAGAATAAAAACTACCGTAATCCCCTGCTATACCCCCCCACCAAACGGGGGAGAGCGTCTCGGTAATCTGATTGGCTATCGGCTACCCCCCCCCACCAAACGGGGACCTCTTCTCTGCTACCCCCACCAGAACGGAGGGGGGGTATGCTTTGTCGAAGAGAGCTACCCCCCACCAAACGGGGGAACATTCGCGTATTGTGGTCGGAGCACCGTTACGCAATGCCAGGAAGAGGAGCCCTCTAGTGGCTTACTCTTCTTCTATATAGTGCACCTATGCACTCTTGACTATACTTTTTCTTTTGTTATTTGGAACAATTGTGTTACTTGTAAACTATTATTTTAAATTTTCTAAAGTCAATTTTTCTTTTCTAGTTTCCCTAAATCAGGTTTTGTGACTGCCAATGCCAAAACTTCAAATTGAACGTCAGCCGTTAGCCATTGAATAATTATGTCTGTAACACTATGTTATTTAATTCTGGAAAGTTATATGCAGGATCACTATAACGGAAGGGATTTCTCCATATTTGAAGTCTATTTTGGAAACTTTCACCAGACTAGTAGTAAATCCAAAATCTATTGCTGAACTATGGCTATGCGTGTGAGTGATTGTTGCATTATACTTTAGTAGATGCATACTTTTATTGCATAGGATATCTTATTTATTGACGATTTATGTAAACGTGGTAATACATGATGTCGTTATTATGCGTACGCGCGATCTTGTGTTGTTAGATAGGTTAGGGGCTTAAATTTTAGAAATACGAGAACGTGTGCCACAAATTGGAGCTGTGATGGTAGTTGGGTGTGAGAAGTGTTGGGTCTGCTACAAACGAAAGTGGAGTTGATTTGGGTCTGAGCTGAACCCGCTATACTATACCTAGTTTAGGGTCTGAATATCTCTAAAATGCAATCGGCAAGATTGCTTTCTTCGTTTGCTTTTGAATGGTTTGGCTTTTTGGATCTACCTCAAATCGTGATAGAAAACACTTCTATGTGTAAAATGTGTAAACTGAAATGTGCAATGGGTATTACGAGTATTTAGCATGTTCATGCGTTACCTTGTGTGAAATATTGCTCCAGAATCTATGAATCCTTTCATGGAGTTTATGACAGATGGTACAACTATTCAAAAGTTAGCTAATGCTTTTAGTCTGGAAAATGAGGTCATTCTTGAATTCAAATATAGGGTTAGTAGACATGGGCACGAGGGTCCAAAATTTGGACGAAGGTACCAGGTACCTGAAGCCCTATGTCGGGTAATTGCGACACTACCCTGGGTACTCCGGGTATCCCGAGCACATTCGGGTACCCGAGAAATTTTTAACCCAGTTTTCGGATTTGGACACTTTGAAATTTAGTTTTTTTCAGGAGTCTTTATGTACATTGAGCTTAGATTGGATACATTTTCATTCCTAAGTTATTTCAAAGGAGTTTTAAAGACTTAAAATGGATTATAGGGACTTTCAATTAATTGTCACGGTAACAGAAGCTGACGCTGATTGGTTTTTATTTCTATAACCGCGCACGGATCAGCGAGTTTTCTGAGTTTCGTACCACCGTTGCACTGTCCGCTTCCTCTAACCTTTGAATGTTAAGAAATTGTAGAAAGCATTTTAATTGTAAGAGCAAATCCCCATGACAAAATTTGGCTAACTTCAACTGCTTATCTCTAGAAGTCGGAACAGCACAAAAGGTGGCAAACAAGCAAAACCTGCACGAAGTACCTACTAAGTTTTACGTAATTTCTTAATGAAACCACGTAAAAATAAAATGTCTTGGATAAAAAACTGAATTTTTTGTGGATCTTGACACACTTTACTGACAACAAGGGTAAGTTTTTTCACAGCCACCTCACCCCAGTCAGTGCTCTGGTTAGGGGTAGTGTCCGCCCGATTTATAACTTTGGCTGGGGAATGGGGAAGCTGACACTGAATAACTGCATTCAGAACTATCCGAGGTGTTTTACAAGGCGATCAGTACGCCCATTACTTTCATCGTAATGGAGGTCCTGTGGTAGCTCGATCGATACAGGCGGCCGCCGGCCACCCCTGGACAAATTGCCAAAGGAGAAGTGTAAAAAAGCGTTTCCCCTGGCATACTTATTAGAGACCCAATGGGAAACTAAATTCGAACAATGATGCCGAAGAGTAGATCATTTAGTCTGTTTTCTGATCCTAAGGATCCAAAGTTACGAAAAATTGTGGCCTAAATTTTAAAATTTAGTGTTTACATTGTACTCGGATTAATTTTATTATTTTTACCTGTAAAGATTTGCTACTTTTCAATTTCCTTTCCCTCTCTCTGTCCTTTTGCGTTTGAAGTAACTTTGATAAACCTAAAGCTGATGAGTGGTGCAAGTCCTTTAGAATTTTTATTGGTTTGCCGCTACTTCCGAAGGAAAAGGGCAAACCCTTATTCTCGTCGTGTTATTGGTTTGCCGCTACTTCCGAAGGGAAAAGGGCAAACCCTTATTCTCGTCGTGTTATTATTATTATTGGGTTGTCGCATTTTTTTAAAAAAAGACAACCCTTTGTTATGGGAAAGTTTCTTTATTTATTTATTTATTGGGTTGCCGCTTTTTCAACAAAAAGGCAACCCTTTAACTTGGGTATGTCCGTTATTTATTATTTATTATTATTATTTATTATTATTATTATTATTTCTTCTCCGGATTCTTGTCCCCCCCTCTATCTCGAGATTGGAAAGGGGTAGAGAGGTGGTTGATACCGCATTTTTGAAGGTCTTGACTTGAACTGCTCCCGGAAGCGCGGGGAGCCCCGGGGGGAGCAGAGGTGCTCCCGGAGCACCCCCGTGAGTAAAAATGAGTAAAATGAAAAAGTTGTCCAAATGAGCTAATTTTGGTATCATTCGAAAGCTCTCGGCGAGTAATGAAAAAGTTGTAATAGGGTCAAGGCCTGAAAATGCACCCATTTTGAGTTATGAGGCCGAAAATGGTCAAAAATGGCCAAAAACGGCCAAAATGGCTCAAAATTGAAAGTTCTCAGATCGGACTCATATCGATGTCATTCGAAAGCTCTCGTTGCGTAGATTAAAAGTTGTAATGAGGCCAAAGCACCAAAATGTACAGAAAATGGGTTACGGGGCCTCAAATTTGTCAAAAATGGCCAAAGCTGGCCATGGGTCAAAATTGAAAATTGTCGGATCCGGTCGGTACCGGTGCCATTCGAAAGATCTCGCAGAGTAGATAAAAAGTTGTAATAGGGCCAAAGCACCAAAATGTACAGAAAATGAGTTACGGGGCCTCAAAGGGGTCAAAAATGTCCAAAAACGGCCAAAATGGGTCAAAATCAAAAGTTATGAAAAAAACGACAATATGGGTATCAATCGAAAGATCTCGTTGAGTATATATATATATAAAAGTTGTCATAGGGACAAGGAGTAATATCGTAGGATAATTGACTTATCTTGTTTATAAGAGGGAAAATGCAGCGGCAACCCGTTCATGCCACTTCGCTTGTTGGGTTGCCGCTTTTTCAACAAAAAGGCAACCCTTTAACTTAAAAATGTCCGTTATTTACTATTATTTATTGTGTTTTGCCCACTGTTCCAGTAAAGGAATGGGCAACACTTTGTTGTCGTTCTGTGCTTATTATTATCCATCTGTCCCCCCCTAGATCTCGAGATTGAAATGGTGGTACAGGAGTGGTTGATGTCTTATTTTGGAGTCCTTGACGAGATGATCTCCCGGAAGCAAGATAATACCGAAATTCAAAGTTTTGAAAATTCGGATTTTTTCGGATGGTAAGGGGGGACCAAGGCGAAATTTCTAAAAATCAAAATTTGAACAAAAATTTTTTGTCTCCGATTTGGCTCAAAAGTCGTCATAGGGTAATTTGACCACGCTGATTTCGGAAACTGAAATCGAAATTCCCAGAAAATTTACGGATTTCGAGATATTTGATCCGGAAAATTCCGGATTTGAAAAATTTCTCCAAAAGTGGTCGATATGATAATATGATCCTCAAATGAAAGAGCTCGGCGAGCTGAGTAATTTTTATCCTTACCATATTTTCCCGACAAGTTTGAAGAGAAACATATGTTTCAGTAGATTGGAAAATCCGCAATTTCCGGAAAAACCGGATTTTCAAAAATTCGTTCAAATATAAGAAATATAAAATTTAATTGAAAAGCCCTTTGAGTCCTGGGACAGATTTCCTGAACAGAAATAACTTAAATTGTATTCGGCAAAACCTAGATATCTAAAACGAATGTCTTTTTTTCAGAAACATTCGTGGAGTGGGGGTAGTTTATTCTTGGGTTGCCGTTTTTTTTTCAAAAAGGCAACCCTTTGTGTTAGGTATGTCCGTTATTATGCTCACGTACAAAAAAAAGAAAAGACAAACTTTTCTGAATATGAGAAAGTTTCATCATTTATTTATTTATTTATTTATTTGGTTGGGTTGCCGCTTTTTACACAAAAAGGCAACCCTTTCATCTGGGTATGTCCGTTTATTTATTATTATTCATCATCTCGTTACCGCCCCTGTCCCCCCCTCTATCTCGAGTTTGCGAAGGGGTAGAGAGGTGGTTGATACCTCATTTTGAAGGTCTTGACTTGAACTGCTCCCGGAAGCGCGGGGAGCCCCGGGGGAGCAGAGGTGCTCCCGGAGCACCCCCGTGAGTAAAAATGAGTAAAATAAAAAAGTTGTCCAAATGAGCTAATTTTGGTATCATTCGAAAGCTCTCGGCGAGTAATGAAAAAGTTGTAATTGGGTCAGGGCCTGAAAATGCACTCATTTTGAGTTATGAGGCGAAAAATGGTCAAAAAATGGCCAAAAACGGCCAAAATGGATCAAAATTGAAAGTTCTCGGATCGGGCTCATATCGGTGTCATTCGAAAGCTCTCATTGAGTATATAAAAAGTTGTAATAGGGCCAAGCCGCCAAAATGTACGAAAATTGAGTTACGGAGCTTCAAAGGGGTCAAAAAAGTCAAAATCGGCCAAAATGGCTCAAAAATAAAAGTAGCGGAAATCACCTAATATGGGTATCATTCGAAAGCTCTCGTTGAGTAGATAAAAAGTTGTAATAGGGCCAAAGCGCCAAAGTGTACGAAAATTGAGTTACGGAGCCGCAAAGGGGTCAAAAATGGTCAAAATCGACCAAAATGACCAAAAAATTAAACAACTCTAAATATGGTCAATATGGTACTCTATTGAGAGCTCTCGATACGGACTACACGAATCAGACTATACTGGGTCACAACGGTGCCTCTTTTGGGAGATATGGCCATTTATAAAAGGAAAATGCCGCGGCAACCCATTCTCGCTACTTCGCTAGTTTATTTATTATTCCGGTCAACATTTGTGTCCCCCCCCCTTTTTCTCGAGATTGTCTGGACCGATCGGGCTGAAATTTTCACCGTAGTTGTAGGGTGACCTGAAGTGCTCCCGTTTGTAAGGGCAGCCCGATATCTCCCGGATTCCGGGTATGGCGGCTCCCGGAAATTTTAAAATCGTTAGGGGGGACCAAGGGAAACGTAAAAATTTTTTGTCTCCGATTTTGCTTAATAGTTGGTCTTAGGGTAAGTCGACCACGCTGATTTCGAAACTGAAATCGAAATTTCCGGAAAATGTCCGGATTTCGAGATATTTGTCCCGGAGAATTCCGGATTTTGAAAAATTTTTCCGAAAGTGGTCGATATGGTACTCAAATGGAAGAACTCGTCGAGCTGAGCAACTTTCATTCTTGCGACATTTTCCGGAAATGCGTCCAGCGAAAATTACAGCCGAAAAACTGAAAATCAGGGAATTCCCGGAAAAACCGGAATTTTAAAAATTGTCCTAAAAGTTGTCAATATAGTACTTATTCGAAAGCTCTCAGCGAGTAGGGAAAAAGTTGTGATAGGGTCAAAGTCTGAAAATGTTCCAAAACTGAGTTTTAGCCCGAGCCAATATAAGCACAGAGGAATAAGAGGAAAATGCGCGACAACTCGTTGATGCCGGTAGGATGTATTGTGTTGCCCACTTTTCCAAAGGAATGGGCAACACTTTGTTATTGGTCTGTGCTTATTATTATTGTGTTGCCCACCTTTCCAAAGGAAGAGGGCAACCCTTTCTACTGTCTGTTTATTCTTATTGGGTTGTCGCATTTTTTTAAAAAAAGACAACCCTTTGTTATGGCTAAGTTTCTTTATTTATTTATTTATTTATTTATTGGGTTGCCGCTTTTTCAACAAAAAGGCAACCCTTTAACT
>JASAND010030571.1:0-69433 GCA_030248195.1 Trissonchulus latispiculum | reverse complement strand
TGCTATTGCCAAATTTTATAGATTGCGTGAATCTACAATTCTGACGGAACCTTCCAATAAGAAATTTTTCAAATACGTGAAACATAGACTGTCTTCTCCTGAATACATTTCAGTTTTGACTACAGGTAACTCTACATCTATGGACGAGCATGGTAAGGCAAATTTATTAAACGACCAGTTTCAGTCTGTATTCGTACGGGACAATGGAGTGCCTATTGTCCCATTGGCAAAAAACTTTGATAATGAGTTTGAAAACATTAGATTCTCAAGAAAGGACATTGTTGATGCAATTAGTTCCCTTAAGTTCAAGTCAGCAGCTGGCCCCGACAAACTGCCTTCTCAATTTCTCAAACTTTTTAAAACCCAGTTATCTATTCCTTTACAGATAATATTTCAACAGTCCTTCAACGAGGGAATTCTGCCAGAAGACTGGTTAATTGCTCACGTTATTCCTATATTTAAAGGCAAAGGGTCTAAAACGGATCCCGCTAACTATCGCCCTGTTTCCCTCACGAGTATCTGTTGTAAGGTAATGGAGAAGGTAATTAAGAAATACTTACTTAATCATCTTCTCCATAATAATCTTATCTCAAAGCACCAACACGGGTTCATGTCAAATAGGTCCACCCAGACCCAGCTACTCGAGTGTTTAAAAATATGGACAGACGCTAGAAATCTTAAGATGGGTGTGAAAGCTCTTTACTTAGACATAAGTAAAGCCTTTGATTCAGTTTCTCATGTCAAACTTTTAAGCAAAATTGATTCTTTTGGGATTAGGGGACGTGCTTTAAATTGGATTCGCGCCTTTTTGAATGAACGATACCAGTACGTAAGAGTTAACGATGCATTGTCGGAGAGGGGAGAGGTCGTTAGTGGAGTACCCCAGGGGAGCGTGCTTGGGCCCATCCTATTTGTTATGTATATTAATGATCTCCCTGATTCTTTGTCATTTTGTGACTCAAAAATTTTTGCAGATGATACAAAACTGTCTTTGGCTGGGTGCACGTTGAACGATTTTGAGAATTTTAAACTGGATTGTGTGAATGTTTTTACGTGGGCCACTGAAAATCAACTTTCTATTGCTTTAAATAAAAGTATGTTTGTGGAGATGGGGGGACCTTTATTGCAAAACGATCTATCTGTAAATGGCACAGTAATCCCAAAAGCGACTGTGATAAAGGATCTTGGTGTTTTTATCTCCGAAGACCTCAAATTTTCAATTCATTGTGATAAAATTTGTGCTAAGGCATATCAAAAGATTGCTCTGATTTTTAGAAGCTTCTGCTGTAGAGACGTTAAATTCTTGGTGGCGATGTTTAAGACGTATGTTAGACCCATTTTAGAGTATAACTCCTGCGTTTGGTCACCGTCTTTGATGGGGGACATACGAAAAATAGAAACGGTCCAAAGAAGATTTACAAAACGAATTCCCTCATTGAAAGACCTAACTTTTGTTAACAGGCTGAACGCAACAGGACTGGAAATTTTGGAACTAAGGCGACTTAGAGCGGACCTAGTGCAGGCATATAAGATCATTTTTGAGGTAGATAGGGTGAATTCTGCAAATTTCTTTTCATTTGCTTTTGACTCTGGTACTAGAGGAAATTGTTTAAAATTGAGATCTCAGCGCAGCAGGCTGGAATGTAGTAAACATTTTTTTCAGTAACCGCGTGATTCCCGTATGGAATAGCCTTCCGAGTAGTGTTGTGCAATCCGCCAGCACTTCCGTATTTAGAAACAGGATTGAGAAAATGAATTTTTCAGAGCATCTTAAGTATGACGTAAATCTGTAATGTACATACGTGTATTCGTGTACGTATATCTACAATGTAATTTTTTGGTGCGAGTATTTATGCTTTCTATTGTGAAACTCTTGTATATATATACTTTGTTAATGGATTGTAATTTTTAAGGTTTCCATGCTGATGTTGTCATATCTGTTGTAGGGGATCGAGCATTTGCTCGAATCCTATTTTGGTCTTTTTGCGTGGTATGTATATGTATGATGTAGTGCTATGACCAAAATAAACTGTTTGTTGTTGTAATATTGACTAAGACAGTGAGACACTCTCTTAGGGTTGAGACAACTGCACGATAACGGTTGTCCCACTCACTAGCCATGTTTCAGGCGCTGAAACTGAAACTAGTTTGGGAGGAGACCTGAAACTGAAATTATTTTAGCCCGCCGACTGAAACTAGTTTCAGTCTCTTCAAAAACATGAAGGTTGTTGGAAGATTTTAGTCCACGATTTCGTTAATCTTTTGCAGTGGGAGCCTAAATAACCGTTACCGCTACAGTGGGAAGATATCGGGAGTCTGTGTAGAAGGGCCGGCCCTTCTTGCACGCACGGATGCATCGTCGGTTGAGGTGACACTCACGGCTGAGAATCCGGGTGTGAGCACCGGCACCCCATGTTCTGTGGCAGTAGGAAGATTTCTCCTGTAGCAAACCTTTACCTTTTTTACCTACCCCCACAAATTAGGCCCATCGCTTCAAAGAAATTTGCACTCTATGCCTACGTTCTACAACTATTCAGTTTAAGTCCAAAGTGTGTCTGTTGCGAACTTCAGCCTACAAGCATAGCGTTCAAAATTCTTTGAAGTGATGGGTCAAATTTGTGGTGTGGGGTCAGCCGTTACTTATCGCACAGATCATTTCGCAAGACCTGATTGAGATCTTGACGCTTGTACCGCTTCTACCAGAGCTGGTGGACCAAGAGGAAACCGAGGACACGCCCGAACTAGAGGGGTCAGACACCCTTATACCCAAGAAACCAGGAACTAGGAGAGAGAAAGGAAGAGGGAGATTCAGCTTTTTATTCAGAATCAAAAGTAAAGAATTGGCCCAGCCGGGGTTCGAACCGCGGCCCTTCTGATCCCGGGACAGACGTGCTAACCACTACACCACAAGGCCATCAGCTGAACTCCCATATCGCGCTTATCAATCTTTCCTATATACCTGATTCCCTTACGCGCTTGTCGCACTCTTAGTTATTATATACTCTTGATGCTGCGACATATCATGTTACATTCTTCGATTAACGTTTAGTTTAATACAAAATTCTCGTAGCATTTTTATAAAATGCTTTTTTGTTGGACACTGTTATTAGTAATATCAGTAACATAGATACATGCACTGTATGTTATGAATATTAACAACTTATGTACATTTATTTTAGGAGACTTTGTATGCTTTTTCTTGGCATCGTTCGTGGCCCATTTGCATGGAGTCTCCCTAAGGTTGGTTTAGTATACTATTACTGTTTAAGGGGGAGGGGGCGACTATGTAGAATAGGGGAGCCCTGATTTTTTTGGATCGGTTTCATTTTTTCATGAATATAACTGTACCATGTGCGTGACCAAAAATACTTGGTCGTCGGTTTCTAGCTGACTCTTTATAGCTCTCCAGGCACCCGAGGGCCGGTCTGACCCACCCTGTCGTGACACTCAAGATATATACTTCAATTTGTTTCTTCGAGGAAAACATCAAACATTAGACAACATACATATTGTATACTTGGCATTTTGTTGTACAACCTTACCACTTGGAGAGCTTGTCAGGCTATACTTGAAGAATCGTCCAAAATTGGAATCATTTTTTCTGTTGCATTCGAAATTTTTCCATTTTGATACTTTGGTTATTAAGTTGAACACCAACTAAACTGTGTGGTCAGTACGTACATTATTGAGGCATTTTTACAGCCTGTCTCTGCCACTCGAAAAGAAAAAACAACCGTATACAGTGGCTGAACAACGAAATATGTACATGCAAATGAATTAGTTCTGCCGATAGAATCATTTTCCTAACTTAAGGGGGACTACTAAAGGTTTGCCCCGACTTTGTCCAATTGCCCTACTTTTTGGCGAGGATATAGAGCATGGGTGTGGTCAAAATAAATCGGGTACTGAGATCTTAGCTGCCTTCCAGCCATGTGCAGCCGTTGCGTTTGTGACCGACCCCCCCCCCCCCCTTTCACAACTATCAACATAATTAATTAGAAATCGCTGCTGGCTGCATGGCCCTAGCTTCAAGGTTGCCATTTGCCAATATGATTTGGCACATGGGCTCCTATCTGCAGAAAAATACTAGATGTCTGTATCTGATCTGCATCTAAGGGAATTACTCTTCAAAGTTGAAGTTTCGGCAGAAATTAAAAAAATTTGGGCTAACTAAAGGAAAATTTTATTACTGGTGCGAGCTGTAAGGCTGTAATTTGACGTATACAGAGGCCCTTTAAGAGTACTCATTCGTGCCAAATGGCAAGAGATTCTGCCGCGTGGAAAAATTTTATGTCAACTTTAATCTTCAAATATTGCCAAAAACGCCTTTTTTGGGCAATGTTACCCCAGAAATCGGAAAAAATCAATTTTTTTGAAATTAAAATTTTTTGAGATTTGAACTCAGCGTGGTCGAAAACACACCCCCAAAAGTTTTCAGCTCGATTAGTGAAGGTTTGTGACTTCTATGACTGATGTCAAGATGAAAAGATTTTTTGACCACACCCGTGCTCTATATATCTTCGCCAAAAAGTAGGCCAATGGGACAAAGTCGGGGCAAGTAGATTTTAGTAGCCCCGGGGGGGGGGTCGCCGCCGCCGGGTATCAAATTTTATAGTCCCAGATTTCGCTCAATCTCGGATATAGTATAACCCTATTTGTGTCCAAACGCAAGGCAAATTTTTAGAATCCAAGGTTAATCCAGTTATAAGATATTGCAGTTGAAATCTCTACAATTTAGTATTTACTCCAGTACGTATACCCTCTGTGAGGGTTTCCATACCAAGTCGTGTGCACATTAGGATGACTACGGACTCAGTCATCAAGCCACATCAAATTAAAGCATTTACATATCTGGGGCTATTTATTGCTGTACAGTTGACAATGATACGCCAAGTAGCTAGCAAGTAACGGTGCTTGAAAGATTTGAACAAGCTCATTCCGTCCTTTATTCGCTTCAAACTTTAACGCGCTCTAACTTTCTCATACTGCTTTGTAGAGCCTTGGTGCAAGAAGTTAAAAATGTTCAGGACATCGAGAGCTTCAATATTTGATATAAAATTTGGCTATATTGGAAAATTTGAAAAATTGCCATTTTTGACTATAGGCCTCCGTCGTCGAACTGAGGCATGCATCCAAGACCGCACCCAGGGGGAGGGGGTTCTTGGATTTTTGGCACCGTTTTGGGGTGACAAAACGAAAACCTTTTACCATTTCAAAAAGCAACTATTAAAAATTGTCTAACTAAAAAATTTTCTTACAAGAAGGATGTATCCAATGTACTATTTTGACCCCCCCTAGCCTTGGCATTTGACCTTGGACCCTCTTTTCAAAATCCTGGGTGCGGGCCTGCATGCATCCAGAGTTCAACACCAGCAATTGCAGTGAAACTTAGCACACATCTTCCTTTCATAAGCGCAAATTGGCACACCAAATTTGGTTTTAGGAATATCCCGGGATTCATTTGACTTATGGATCATAATATTCAAAATTTGAGAAAATGGGGCATTTTAGCAAATAGCAGCAAGGATTGTGCGTATGCATATTGAACCTCCATTTGTGCACTGTGTTAATATCTATACGCGAAACCTGTGCAGTGAATGGTTAGTTCAGGGCTTGACGAAACACTTTTTCGGTGACGTTTTTGTAAGTCAGAATTCTATTGTGCAAAAACCTAGTTCATCCAACATTGAAAATTTATAGGAAACTTCTTAGCTAACGCAAAAACACCTCATACCGACATTAACACGCTACCTAGTCCAGATTAACATTGTGCTAGGTTATAGCTCATTTGCTCTTGCACAGCGCTCAAACTTTTGATCACCGCGAAATTTTCCTAACTTTTTTGTTTTCATATGTTTAACGCATTGGAGATGGTCAAAAATTGGCGACCCCTCTTCTTAATATGGAATTTTAAACTAAGGGCATTTGAAGATGAAATCAATCAATTTAGCGATTCTTTCAATTTAGCTTAAAAATAATTGGACATTGCTTTTACGAGATTATATACTTCCAGAACGTTATCAAGAAAGGAAAAATCATGAAAGCTATCGATTGATTTGTGAATATTACAGTCTTTAAAAATTAGCCTTTTCTGGTTTTTGTCACTTCGAATTGGAATGGCGCAAAACTATTTTGCACGTGCAACACTCCTTCATATATGACACAACTTGGGAAGCCTATGCACCTATGGTGTCTGTTTACACCAAATTTTAGCTTCCTGGTCTCATCAGAGTTTTTAGAATTCGGCGACCAAAATTTGCCAAGACCGTTCTTCAAATTCATGCTAGCACAGCTCTGGTACCGCTCGGGTTACAGCAAAACTAGTGCCGTTTATTTATTGCCCTACATTTGTATTCTCTCATTGTCTTAAAGTGTAGATGTTTTCATTGAATTAGTCGCCAGAAAAATTTAGTATTCATAATGGATGTCATGGTTAGTCGCACCACCGGTTCCTGGGTGTCTAACTTCTGTCGAGTTAGTCGAGTCAGCTAAGAACCAACACCCAAGCATTCTTACCACGCACATGCTATATATATGTTCTATTCACGCAGAAGGTGATGCCGATTCAAGAAAATTTCGGCAAAAGTTAAAGGGCCTCACTTTGGTCTAGTTTGACTCTAGTCTTGTTCCGAGCATTATAAGAAATTTTTGCAAATTCGGAGTGCATAATATAGACTATCTAACTGGATTTACCTTAGTGAGTCCTCGGCGGGAGGGGGGCACACGTCCCACTTTTTAGGTCCCCCACTCATTCTTACCACTTATGCTTCCCCCCTCTCGCTATATATAACTAAGGTGCCCAGAATATGCCCAATTTTAAGCATTTTCGGACAAAATTTTCAAAAACTTTCCGGCTGCTCCGGAAGGTTTTGGCTTAAAATCGTCTATTTTTAGCAGTATTTAGCTTAGTTATAGCATTATACGTAGAAAACCGGTAATTTTCCGGTTTTTAGCACTTTTGGTCCACTTTATTCCCCCACTTTTGGCCGCTTCTCCACAAGTAAGGGGTGTCCCTCACTTTTTTGGTCTAGACAAAACATAGCATGGGGATCCTTTTCGGATTTAAATATTCACATATAGACCAGAGTGGTGGAAAATCTACTTTATTTGTGATTTCTCGTGCAATTCGGTTTCGAGTTCTCTCCCCTATGACAGTAGCGTTTGTGAAATTTCTGGACATATACGCACTGCTCTAGTTCACCCCTTTTGTTCTTTCAAGTTGAGTTCGAATGAGGAGGGATGATAATTGGTGCGGGCTTTGAGTCGCGAAATGGAGAATGTTTTCTTGCACAACCAAATCTTTTAAACAAAACTTAGAAACCTAAGTTCTGATTAGACTTCACTAATAATATGCAAAACTTGCTTTCGAAAATTGCATTGTTTTTTGTTCCTGTTTTAGGTCTAATGTCTGGTCCCTTCTCATTAACATCGTGGAAAGGCTGGAGAAGAAAATCGCGATGGCCCCTTTTGTCGTGGCGTGGCTGGATTTACTTTTGGGGCTGACTGAAGTGTGACTGTGGCTGGACTTGGTTCCTTTTCTGCTGGTTATGGCTGGACCCGATTTCTATTTTTCTTCCTGTGGCTGAATTAATTTTCCGACTTTGGCTGGGTGAATTCCCTTCTGGGATGGCTATTGGCTGGACTTGAATTTCGTTTTTGGCTGGACTTGGCTTCGTGTTTTGGCTGTCTGTAGCTGGTTTTGATTTCCTTTTTTAGATATTTCTTTACTCTATATTATATTGTTTCTGTTCTGCTAGTGGATAACTATTCTGTGATGATATTTAGTATTTTCTAACGTTTGTAATCTGTGTTATCCAACGTAATTTTGTAATATAACTTGCTGTTGCAAGCAAGCAGTTTTGAGTATACATAGGTAAATTTCGTAGCCAAGGTTGTTTTAAAAACTTTGATGCTTTTTTGATTTTGTTTTCAGCTTTCGTTCACCTCTACCAATCTAGTTGATTTAATTTACATACTTGGTTTAGTGATAGCGCTTTTTGCTGGTCTAATACTGTGTTTGTGCAAAATTTCTTCTTCCGTTCTTGTAATACCTGTCGTGTAGTATGACAACTTTCTTTGTTTATGCAAGTTTTTTTCTGTTTTTCTTGATTGTGTTTGCGCAGTTTACGTATATATGTGGCTTTTACTGAATCAAACTTTTGTGTGGGATACTATGTAGAGTTATAAGGTATATATCTTGGAGTATTTTGGGGGTTGGGGTGGCTGGCTCTAGAAATGTGCATCGACTGGAATAAGGCTGGGTATGACTTCTCGTTTACATACTTGTTTCCTTTCATCTTTTAACTTATAATCTTTTTCGGTTTGAATAATCGTTCATTAGCTTAATGTTAAATCTGAAAAAATGTTTGACAACAGATTTGGTTGTAACCTTTGCAGGCTGAAGAAACACGCGACACAAGGCAGCAGTTTGTTTGTATAGTTCCGCTACCATTGCCCCTGTTCAAATCCTCAACTTTATTTAATAGTTCTTAGACGAAACTTAGAATTTTCATTGTCTTTTGTTTTATTATTTAATTAAGAGCAATTTTGTCGACTCTGTGCCGAAATTTGGAGGCAGCGTTTTCGACAGTGACATGCTTACATATTATATTGGCAGCTTTGAAGGTACCGGGTAGTAGTAGCAATATTTATCTGGATTGGGAGGGGGGACGTTAATGTTATGCTTAAACAACAGAAATCTTGGTGACAAATTACAGTTACACGTAGTTTTACAATTACAAGACTTGCATAAAATGTCAATGTGTAAACAGCAAAGATAGCAAATTCATGTATATATTCATTGAGTTTCAAAAGCCGTTGTGCTTTTACTATTTTTCTTATAAACGAAAACAACATCGTAGTTAGTTCATGACTAAATTTTATTTTTTGCATTCCCTGCGCTGTACTAGATTTAATTTGCGGAAAATTCGAAAATTTACAGAAGACCAGAATTTAAATTTACAGTTTTCGTAAGCCGTCTAGAGGCTTGCTGCCTTTTTGTGTTATATACTTTACCATATGGATAATATTTTACAGCTTACTATATCTTTTAATTGCACATTTAGACAATTGCTAAACTTTGCGGAAATATTGCGAATCAAAATATTCAAGATATATCTTTTCAGCGATATCTTTTCAGTAATTTTAGAGCTGGCTTTTAGTTTCTCGTTTTCGAATATTGACTATATGTTACTCCTATCAATTGGGTTGGTGTACAGCCTAGTTGACCATGAAGTTCCTCATACAGATCTATTTAAACCAGATCCACGCCCGTGCACGAATACCAGACGCGGACAATCGCGATGAACTTTTTCAGATCTGATTCGACCGGTCCTAACAGTTGTTAGGACTTGCGTCATTGTTAACAGATAAACTAAAAGTTCAGATCAAGTGCAGGAATATTCCGCGTAGTAGAAGCAAGATCGTTTCCAAAAGGGATACTAGTTGGGCAGAACTTGTGGTCAAGACCTTAACATCTAGCTTATGTATAATCAAATGTGCTCTAGCTTATGTATCCGTAATCAAATGCTGAAAGACTGCTTTTACAGGAAACTTATGTCCATGAGTGCACTACTTTTCACAATATATATACGTTATAATTCACGCTATAATTCACAGTATCAATCAATGGGTCAAACAGACACCCTGTTTTCTGGAAGTGCGGAAGCCAGTTGTACATTCACAGCCGAGCTTGAGACCAACAGGCACTACATGAAGTCAACCCGTCCAATGTGCATATTGAAAACTAAATAATTTTGTACCACTTCAGCAACGACGGTCGAAGCTTAGAGCAACGAAAATTTACGATACAAACTACTTAACACACACACACACACACACACACACACACACACACACAACGCATACAGAGACATGCAATATACCTTATTCATATCATACTTATCTGTGAAACAGGGTGCCAAATTCTTGTGAGACTAGATCAGTAGGAGTCGGTATGTCCGGCTGCGGACTAGTTCACTCGGGATCCATGAATACCTGGGTGAACGAAACGCTGTCCGAGCAGTCGCTGTGGATAATCGCCTTTCGAGGTGGAGTTCACCTACAGTGGCTTTTCTTACCGACACTGCTGGACAAGAAACTTTGAACTCTTAACCTTTAGCACTTGAAACTGATACCGAAAACATTTAGAATATTCAAGACATGCAAAAACATCCAAAAATGAATATCGAGTTTTGGAATGGGTGAAGTTTAGTATGACGTGTTAGTGGGGCTTTACTACACTCAGGAAGGATTCCTAATAAGTTTAATGGTTAGAACCACGTAAACACAATGGTTAGAATATGATGTATATAGTATAGAATATCCTGCAGTATTCTCCAGCCAGGTCTTTCATTATTCTGCGTTTTCCCGCATGTTTTACTTCGTCGTTGACCTTTAGCCTTTTCGTCGCCAGTCTTTTCTCTGTCCTTTCCTTCTCCAACATGCCGTACTTCTTTCAGTATTCATCTGTTTTTGCATTCATCAAAGTCTATTCTCTCTCTTTCCTTCTACGACATTTCATGCTTCTTTCATTATTCATCTTCTTTTTTCATTTATCAACACTTCATTTTTGCTTCTGCTTGATTTTCATGCTTCCTATCCTTTTCATATCTCATTTTTTCTGCCATTTTTCCTACTCATTCTCCTTCCCACTGTCATCACTATCATTCGTTATTCTTTCTTTGTCATCATCATCATCACGATCATTCGTCATTCTTTCTTTGTCATCACCATCACGATCATTCGTCATTCTTTCTTTATCATCATCATCATCACGATCATTCGTCATTCTTTGTCATCATCATCATCACGATAATTCGTCATTCTTTCTTTTTTCTTCCTCATTTTCCTTCTTTCTGTGCTTTTCTTTTCTGCTCTTCATCCTTCCTTTAGTGTCTTTCCTTTTCCTCGTCTCTTTCTTGGAGATCAAAATAGTAGTGTGAGTATGGATAGATATGACAATTGTCTCCCTCCCTCGTTCTTGACATTGGCTCAACCGATTTGGTTAGAATTTTAGATGGGATGCTGTATTCCGGGACACCTGAGGACCTTCCCTCGGTGTGCGAAAAAGCTTGAAAATTACCATGCTTGAGTTTTGGAACCTAAAAAGTGTATATACTCGATACGGTGATGCTGCAATCGCTCAAAGGTGAAAGTGGCAGAAGCCGCCCAATATGGGCTACACTTGAAAGCTCTCATTGAGTAGATAAAAGTTAAAGCCAAAGCTGCTAAGTGTTGGCAAATTGAAACATTTCCTTGATGCGAGGAGAATTAATGCAAATAAAATTTTCACTTTTGATTTGAGATTCCAATCTCCCCTGTTTGAGATTAAATTCAACAGTCAGCATTGCTAGCAACACACTACTAACACGACTAATCGTATTATATACTAACACTACTAATCGTATTACTACTAATAGTACTAACCGTATTTTATACTAACACTTACTAACCGTATTACTACTAATACTACTAACCGGACTACTAACGCATACTTACTAACAAGAATAGAGCTAGCAATGCTGGTTTATTAATTCTAAAACATCCCCCATTGAACCAAAAGTTTCGTTCTTGTCGCGGCGATGCACCATCCGGGATCCGTGAGTGTGGTGCTCCTCTGGCTTCTCCTAGCACCCGTACTTTGGCTGTGGTCTCTGTTTGGCCTGGGCCGGGTATCGCCGGCTTGTTCCGACGATACCTGGATTCCGACCACTCAGAAGGCTCTTTACGCCCACTGGTAGGAAACGAAAGTGAGTACGGGAAGAATGCTAGGGGAGTCATGAGCACCCAAAAATGATATATAAACAGAGGTCGTCCGAGCCTATGGGTAGTAATATCTGGGAGTAAACACTATTCACAGAAGCAATCGTGATAATTCGCACAATCAGTCGTGTTACAAGCTAAATGAATAGAGGTCGTTACGACGATTCAGTTAATTTCAATTTAATTAAGATTACAGTTAAACTATATATATAAAAAAATGTGTAACATTACTTCACTGAATGCTTAACATAATATATGGCTGATCAGAAAATAAGCCTCAATAAATCGCTAGCTTTCAAATTCTGAGGAACAGTAACTGTTGGGGTCGGTATGTCCGGCTGCGGACTAGTTCACTCAGTATCTGTGGATACTTGGGTGAACGAAACGCTGTCCGAGCAGTCGCTGTGGGTAATCGCCTTTCGAGGTGGTGTATGCCTGCAGTGGCTTTTCTTACCGACCCTTCTGTCTGACTGGTTGTCTCTCCCCTAAGAGTCCTTTCAATGAAATTAGTGTGGATCTTTGGACTCTAGGACTTGAAACTAACTCAAATTCTTCGATACTTAAAGCTGTTAAAAAGTACCATCATAAAACAAAATTGCTCTATGACACAAACTTAGTTTTGGTTGCATTCAAATACCATTATTGAAGATTCGAGGCATTGTTATGAGGCACATTGTTGATAACCAGGTCTAAGTGCACGTGTAGCCTGCGCGATTCGTCAGACGAATACTGAAGCTTAACCTGCTTCAAAGCAGTTGCAAACATGGATATATTCCTACGCAGCTATAAAACTGATTGACACGCTGTTGCTGTTGATGATCATGTCATAATGCACGCTTCTTCTAACTAATATTGAAATATTGCTGCGAAAAAATGTTTGGAAATTATATAGATATTTCTATGCAGTCATAAAACTGGCTACTAAGGTCACAGAAGACCGCTACAGTCGGGGTCGGTATGTCCGGCTGCGGACTAGTTCACTCAATATCTGTAGATACTTGGGTGAACGCAACGCTGTCCGACCAGTCGCTGTGGGGAATCGCTTTTCGAGGTGGTGTATACCTGCAGTGGCTTTTCTTGCCGACTCTTCTTGGATTGAATGTCTCGCCTAAATCTGTTAAAAAATATGTAGCTTAACCGTCATAAAATAAAATAGCTCTATTTCAACACAAATTTAGTTTTGGTTTGATTCAAAGCCATTATTGAAGATCAGACGAATACTAAAACATAGCCTGCTTCAAAGCAGTTGCAAACATGAAAATATTCCTACGCAGCTATAAAACTGATTGACACGCTGTCTTTGTTGATGATCATGTCATAATGCACGCTTCTTCTGACTAATATGGAAATATTGCGCGAAAAATGTTTGAAAACATATATATAGATATTACTATGCAGTCATAAAACTGGCTACTAAGGTCACAGGAGGTCGCTACAGTTGGGGTCGGTATGTCCGGCTGCGGACTAGTTCACTCAGTATCTGTGGATACTTGGGTGAACGAAACGCTGTCCGAGCAGTCGCTGTGGGGAATCGCCTTTCGAGGTGGTGTAAACCTGCAGTGGCTTTTCTTACCGACCCTGCTTTATTGAATGTCTCTTCTTAAGCTGTTTAAAAACATGTAGCTTAGCCATAGTAAATGGCTCGTAATGGCGTAATGGCGTAATAAATGGCTAGTAAATGTAAATAGCTCTAACATATTCCTTTGCTGACTACAATAAAAATTCTACAGTTCTTAAATACTTAGAAATGATTTCTTCTTCATGAAGTAAAATTTTATGGATTTTTTGCAAAATTTAAGTCAAGGTATTCGAAATTGTCCTTAAATTGCTGCATTCTATTATTGGCAAGGGGTTCCAGCGTGGTTCTATTGCAGTTTGAACAGTTTTTATAACTTAAAACTATGCAGTACATATGTGTATAGTAAGATGTAGCTTTGGGCTCAGCCCAGCCCTCTGGATCCCGAAGCTCAAGAAATTCTAATTTTTCTAGCACAGTCCCCGTAAACTGTCCCCGTGAACTTCATATTAAATAAAATTTGCTGTTTGCACATTAAAGCGCCTCATTTCATAAATGCTTTGGGTGGGTAGGCTGTTGATACAGGGTTTTCGAGTTTTTATAATAACGGGTAAATTTCGGGATTTTAATCTGATATTCCTACTGACTTTTTCAAAATTGCTTAGTGCCTGGCCAGTTTGGCAAGGAATTATTTCAGATCCTGTTCAAATTAGTTAAATATGTTCAAGCTTACGCACGCTAATTTGCGAAACTTTTTCGATCCTTGTTATTTCATCTACATTTATTTAGCGTGCTGATTTAGCTTAGTTTTAACAGCTCACCGAGTTTGGTAGCGGAAATATGCTGTAAACTGCGTTCTTGTACTGCAGAAACCTGCCGGTTCGTTGGAAGCACTAAGTCTTTATTCAAGTTAGAAGAATTAATTTTCTGGTTAACAGAAAAGTTGCACAAAATATATAACACTGTTTCACAGTGTGACATTGGATTAGCTTTAAGTTGACGGCTCAAATTCTAGGTTGTTGGTTCTCTACGAGTCCTAAACATATTCAAATTTGAACATAATTATTTTATTTTTGACATTGGTTGTTATATTTATGTACAGCTCTCAGATTTGTTCCATGTTTGTTATCACCGTAGTTATGTTGATGTAGTTTTTGAATTGGCAGTGTGGATGTAATATTGTGATAAGTGGATCTAAAACTGTGAAAACTGAGTAATCTGGAACCTGGAGGGCGCAGTCCAGCCCTCTGGGTGGCCGAAATTTTCTATCAATTGGCTAGTTGGCGATTTTTTCCTGCATTAGATTTGCAGTTACCAGCAAAATAGGCTTTTACGAGTCTAAGTTTAAGCATATTCAAATTTGAACATTGGTTGTTATATTTCGTACAGGTCTGAGCTTTGTTCCATGTTTGCTATCACTGTAGTTGTGTTGACGTAGTTTTCTGTTGTGTTGACGTAGTTTTTTAAAATTGATTGATATAGGCAGTGTGGATATCGAATTGTGAAAATTGAGTAATCTGGGACCTGGAGGGCGCAGCCCAGCCCTCTGGGTGGTCGGAATTTTCATTTAGTTTGGCTTGTTCATGATTTTTTTCCTACATTGCATTTGCATTTACCAGCAAAATAGGATTTTAGCTGATATTTAAATAGACTAAACTATAAGTTTTGGAGATAAATTGTAAGCATATATGCTAGAGAAACATTTTTGTTTAATTGGAGGTTTCATGACATGTTGGTATAGTATTAATTGAACGTATCATGACATGTTGGTATAGTAAAGAAAATAGTTATATAGATAGGTCGTATCGTAATTATGTATGAAGCAACTGCAGGTTATAATTAGGGTGGTGACCGGAGCCAAAATTCAGCCAAAGTTTGTTAAATTTTGGCTTTGGCCAAAATATTGAAATTTTGAAACTAAAAATGTTTGCGCCGGTAGTGGCGGTTCGGCGGCCCCGGTGCATTCCTGTTTATAATTAGATATGAGCGAGCTAGGAAAATCGTACAGCAATAATTTTTTGATATAATTAAGTTACGTAGAACGAGATCTTTTTAATGATACAAAATGAGATGTTTTTAATGATATAAAATTTATCAAGAGCTAATAATAGCAAGAGTACGACACCGTATCCTTGCTAGTGTAATTGGCCTGTCATATGCTCGGAACATTAAGGCCGAAATCTCGGGGGGGGGGGGTCACGGTTAACACAGTTAACCATGTGTTTATATGCGTTTGAACTAAAATGAATCTGATTGGCTAATCCCCTACCTTATGTCAAAATTACGTGTATAAGGTGACCCCCCCGAGATCCCGGGGGGGGGGCTCAGCTTAACGTTGTTAAGCGTGTGTTTATATGCGCTTGAACTGAAATGCATTTGATTGGCTGCTTAGCTGCTGCTATTGAAATGCACTGGTGAGGGCTACGATAGCTAAGCAGCCAATCAAATGCATTTCAGTTAAAACGCATATAAACACACGCTTAACAACGTTAAGCTGAGCCCCCCCCCCCGAGATCTCGGGGGGGGGGGGGGGGTTTTAGTTCAAACGCATATAAACACAAGGTTAACTGTGGTAACCGTGACCCCCCCCCCGAGATTTCGGCCTTAATGTGCCGAGCATCAGACAGGCCAATTACGCTAGGAAGAGTCCCGTGTCATAATCTTCCTATCATCTACTCTTGAATTTATGTAGTCCCTTACAAATCCGGCAACAATGTAAAGTATTAGGCATCAGTTGTCATCCTTGCTCAGTGAAATTCTGCGGTTTAATGACGTGCCGTGGTGCTCCGAAAATGGAGCGAAGCAACAAAGAAGCTAATTTTGAGTATTGTTCCATCAAAATTTATTTCTTCGACAATGTTGCTGTTGGATGATGCTTTTTGTCACTCATTTAACGAAAGAAAAACTTGCTCTGCGCACTACTAATACACAACACAACCCAGTGTGTATCAGAGTTGTATGCGAGCCGCGGGTACCCGCGGGGCGGGCCGAATTTTACTACCCGCGCGGCCCGATGCGGGCTAATTTTGGACTACTTTCCTGGGCTAATTTTGCTGTCTAGAAATTTTATATATACATTCCAAATCATGTACAAAAGGAGGCAATATTTCAAAAATTTTTCACAGCTAACCTGTTAGGGGTACTACTGTGAGTTCGTTTAGGTAAAAAGGGGTTCGGCTCTATCCAATCGCACCTGGAGTATGGATAGGAAGGTTCTGACGCAACGGGTCAAAACTTAAGATCAGACAGTTAGTCTTCGGCTTGGGATTCAGATCCAACTTACTTGGATCTGAGCAATTTACCTTTATTATTATTCCGGGGAGATCTCACCTGGATCTCTTTTCAGCAGCTGAAATGTAGACTAAGAATTACACGCGACAAGATTGATTTATTATCTAAGAGTGATATGATTATAATTATAGTGTCAGAACGGTTTCAAGATAATTATTCACAGCAAATAGAATTACAATATTCAAAGGATTACCGATTACTCAATTTACCAGAGTTGCCAGCCTTTGGTTGGGGAGAGTTATTTTTTTAAGGGACGAGAAATTATAGGAGCTCGACTCAACTCGATTAAAGTTTGACCGGTTACTAATTAATTTAAGATTAATTGTTAGACCTCTTCTTCAGGTATTATGACTGGGCACGTTAGGTAGTGTGGCGTGTCGTGTGTTTAACTAAAATCCACTCTCTATTCGTCCTTTACAGAAAAGCTACAACACAGGTTCAATATAACAGATAATTAGCTAAAATTAACAGGGTGTCGGTGAGGAACAGATCCGGTCTATGGAGTTGGGTGATCTCGTCAGGTTACACCTGCAACCTCACGAATGGTTTCGGACAGTTGGACAGAAGAACAACATAGGGGTCGGTCTGGGCGGGGTGGTACCGGGAGATGGCTGCAAGCAGGGTTTTTTTTGGTTTTCGGATTTGCGTCAACCTTGCGTCCAGCTAATTTTAAGTTGCGTCCCGTTAAGAAATTTTGCGTCCAGGTTAATTATTGTTTTAGCGTGTTTTATATACAAAAATTGTATTCTTTATAAAAATGCCGAATATTTCTTTATTGAAACATAATTTAATCGTCTGATAAAGTACTTAGAACGGTGATGCTACTGAACAGTAGGTAATGCAGGATTATAAAATATGTGAAATATGCCCTACAACACGACGGGGGGTCTGGGGGGCGGAGCCCCCCAGAAGTTGAGAAAATTTTTTGCGATTACGGAAAAATCCGTAATGCAAATGTTCAAAACGATTTAATTCGCATCTGTTGTATCTAACACATATCATGACCAATTTCTGATATTATTGACACACATTATTCAGATGTTTTGATGTTATAGTTAAACTAATTAAGAATTAGTTAAATAGCTACCTATAAAATTACTATCATTCAGAACAAAGGCAGTAATCTTGTTTCGAAAACTCTGAGAACTAATGAATTCCGGAAACATCATGACAAACAAGCAGCGGGGGGTCTGGGGGCGGAGCCCCCCAGAAGTTGGAGAATTTTTTTGAAATTACGGATAAATCCGTAATGAAAATGATTAAAAAGATTAATTTGTCGCCCCTAGAATTTGGTGCATAAAAAACTGCTACCGTATCTACACGATCTAAGTTTTGGTAGCACTCAAATCCTATACAGCTGTACTAAACTGAACTAAACGTATATATACTAAATTTAATGCGTTTTCTTTGAAATCGTAAATATACGCATGCTACTACCCAGAAATAAGATTTTTATACGTCACAGCTACCTGGCTATTAAAGTTAAATTTTGAAGCTTGTGCAAGGAAGCGGCCCAACTGAAGATGCCTACACCTCGTTTTACTTGTTTATTTTTCGCGGCTGGGTAGTCTGTTTGTGGTAGACGTAGGTGGATATTTTCGTGGTTCTGCTTGGGGTAAGTGGGCTTCTGGCCGGTTTGGCTGGTTGAGTTGGCCAGGCTGGTTAAGCTGGTTAGGTTGGTCGTGCTGGTTAGGCCGGTTAGGTTGGTCAGGCTGGTTGGGCTGGTTAGGCTGGTTAGGCTGGTTAGGTTGGTCAGGCTGGTTAAGTTGGTTAGGCTGGTTAAGTTGGCCAGGCTGGTTAGGCTGGTTAGGTTGGTCAGGCTGGTTAAGTTGGTTAGGCTGGTTAAGTTGGCCAGGCTGGTTAGGCTGGTTAAGTTGGTCATTCTGGTTATGCTGCTTTTTGATTTTTGTAAACAAAGTGGATTGCACCCTGCGTCGTAGTCATGTCTTCGCTTTCTCGAATTCAGTTTGAGAATTTTGTTTGCTACGTCGGTAGGAACATTTCTTGCTTTAATCGCCAGATCGATGCCATGGCAAACGTTGGTGAACGAAAGAGATTTGGTGATCCGGCCAGAATTTTTTCGTATGAATTCAACAGAGGGCCTCGTTTTTCCTGGTGGAAACTGCTACTGCCCTGTTTGATTTGCAGTGCCGCTTTCCTAGAAGTGACCGCCATTTTTACGAAATTATTCCAGAAAACTTCTGTTTTTGACAATGACCTAAGCCTTTTTTGGCCCGTCGAACGTGTGGGATTAAGCATTCAAGTCTTTTTATTCGTTGGTGTGTTTGGAAATGGCGATCAGCTCCATGGGAATTGGACTCATCTAAACCCGGGAAAGTTAGTAGACATTTTATTTTCCTGGTGTTCCTGTGTCAATGCAAGGTTGCGGTTATCTGGTCAGCCGACTTAAAAGCTACACAGCCGATGACTTGCGTTTTTTGGGTGCTCACCGGAAACTTATTCAAGTTTTGGAGGCAGCGGATGGCAATGTGTACACCAAAAATCAGAATTTCAGTGTTCCGTTTTCTGCTAAGTTTGGTGGCGCCTGTGCTTTTTGGCTTTATGGTTTTTTGATGGGGAAGCTGTTTTCTGTTTTCCCTTTCAACGGCCCTGTAACGACTTTCCCTGGAATATAGAGCGGAATGTTTTTACAGGGTATGGTAGTACAACCTTGGGCTTGGTCTGATTTAGAGAATTTAGCAGTATACGACAATGTTTGTTCAGTTGTTTCTGCTTTGTTAACCGAAGTAGAATTTGCTGTTGCGGCTGTTTCTTTGTCTGTGATTCAGCTTGATGTGGTGAAGGTTCTCCTCCACTCAAGAAAGGGAAACGCGCGTCTTCTGTTTTTCCTTTTGATAGCTTTTTGGAGAATAATGCAGTGAGAATAATGCAGGAGAATAATGCATGCAATAATGCACTCAAGTTCCGTGTGCCTGCCAATCGTGAGATGCAAGTCGTGAAGCAATACAACGATACCTGCATTGTGAAGTTTAGCAATTTTCAATATTGCACAGTGGGCCCAAAGAGAACATTCCGAAAATAATTTTTATTTTTGTATTAATACAAAACAAAACACAGTGCAGCAAAAATGCTTTAAGAGTACTTGTTGTATGAAAGGATTTCCTGTAGGTTCAGTGAATTTTGTTGTTTTTTTTTGCTTTTATACAACAGTAAAACTACAGTTGCAGGTTTTGGTTAATTTCATTTCTTCTGGTAAGCCGTAATATGTTGTAGCAGCGACTCTAGAGTGCTTCCATCATTGTCCTTGTAGATTTTGTCGATAATTGCACTCATCCAATAACGTTGGATATCGGGTTGTTTTATCCCATGCATTTTCCAATCCTTTGTCGTAGATTACCAAATAACCCTTCAATTGTACTTGTGCTGGTTCCATCGTCGGATTTAAATTCGATGCTGTGGTTTACAGCACTGTATGCGTACTCCAAGTTATGGAGTTAAGTTATTGAGTTTCTCAGATACTTGTGTATGTTATATACACGCTCTTACGTCGTAGATGATATCTGGCTTTAAGCGCTTGTTTATCTTTTTTTGTAAACGTTTTTTATTTGTGGGTTGTGCGATAAACCAGGGCCCCACCCCCCCCCCCCGTAAAGAAGTAGTACGGGCCCCCTTAAAGTTAGTGCTGGGACCCCTCTCCTCCCATCCCCACGACCTAGGGCTGCGGACAATGAGCCCTTTGGTTTGTGTGCCTCGTCTCGTTGTTCTCTGTTCTTTTAGTGTTGATCCTCAATTTATTTATTTTCTCAGTTTTCATCCCATACGTAGATTCCTTAAATTCTCCAAATTTATTCTGGCGATTAAGCAGCTTTGCCAGCTTTCAGGTGTAGGCATCTTTCGTTAGTTTTGATCCCATACGTAGATTCCTTAAATTATCCCAAAGGGAATTCTGGCGGTTAAGCAGCTTTGCCAGCTTTCAGGTGTAGGCATCTTTAGTTGGGCCAAGGAAGCTTACATTGTTTGGTTCAAACTACATAGCTGTAAAACAGTATTGCAGCAAGCCAGTTAAAGTTTGGAACCGGAGCGGGGGGGGATCAGCCGTTAGCGTGCAAAGGACGGTGTCACGCTTTACATAGAGTGATTGTCATACTGTCATACTCTAATATGTACAGTATATTTGAATCAAACAAATTCGCCTGCTATGCGTGTGTTCTAAAGCTTGATACAGACATCAAACTCGCAGTGCTTTGTTTTCGATCTTTAACAAACTGGCTTTATAGCGAGTGAGCGTAACCCCTTTTCTGCAATTTTGCTGACATGATCAACTCCTTTACCACTTCCAAAGGGGAGATGAAATTTACGCAAACAAGTTTAAGCCTAGGATAGTCTGTTCTCTAATTTTACGATCAATTACGCTAATGCAAAACTTCGGTGCAAACGTTAGATGTCCTTGAAAAACTTCTTGGGGTATGCCCCGCCCAGGACAAAACCCTATGTGAAATGTGCTAAGAATGATCACAAGAAAAGACTTATTATAAAACAACGCTTACAAGAATTATTATAGCATAACCTAAACCGAGATTATCAAGATTAGCCGGCTCAAATTGATAATGGAACGGAGAATTTCCCTAGCATTCCCGAGTGCTAAAATTTTACCGCGCTGAATTCAAATATAGCAAGACGGAATAATAAAACGAAATTCACGAAATCCAAGATTTTCGATTTGTTATGTAGGGAAGGGAGGAAGCAAGGGGTAAAGGGTTCGATTTTGTCACAACGTTGCTGTAGCAGTTTTCTAGTTACGAATCTGAAGTACATTTGTCAGCGTTTCCTTAGCTTTATGCCTTCTTTAGTTAAAGACTACATACATCAGCGATACTAAAGCGGACGCACACCTATGCGTAACTTTCGCAAAACTTAACTGATTTACTTCATATTTGGTATGGACGAATTTGAGTGCATTTCTGATCGACCAGCAGCAAAATTTTAAAATTTTAAAAATGTTAATTTTTTAGGTTTACCAGGGTAAATTAAATAAATAAATAAATTAAACTTAAATATCAAGATATGGTTTACTTTAAATTTGTAAGCTTAAAGTTTATGCTTATCTAGCTAACGAAAAGCCGGGTGGAATAACAGTTGTAAGATTCGTGTTAAGCAACCGTGAAAACCCCTATGAAACAATTTTTTAGCAAAATTGGAGACAAAAATTTTTTGGTTCCCCTTAATCCCCCTTGGTAAATTTAAAAATGCAAAATTTTAAACATTTAAAGTTTTGCTGCTTTTCCATCAGAAATGCACTGAAATGCATCCATGCCGAATTCGCACTAAATCAGTTAAGTTTTGCGAAAGTAACGCACAGAGGTATGCAATGCATCTGCCTTAGTATGGTCCATTTATATCAGTGATGGAACCGGGTCATTTAGGCTTGACCTGGTGACCCGGTTTTCCTGAAAATTCCAAATGTTGCAAATAATTTTCGATTTTGCCTAAGAACGCTAAATTTTAGGCGTCCATATTCCATAACCACTTTGAAAAGAATATCTATGACATTTAGTGTTGTGGATCGGATCGGCGGATCGGATCGGATCGACCGATCCGGGGTCGGATCGGATCGGATCGGATCGGATCGACAAATTTTCGGATCGGATCGGTCGGATCGGATCGGCTTGATTTTTCCGGATCGCCGATCCGGTAGCAAGTTTTTTTACAAAATTGCAAAATTTTCTCGAAAAAATTTTCTAAATCTTTCCTTAATTTTGTTCGGATGTTGAATTTTTTGTTGTTAATGTTATTGTTTTGCTTCTTTCTCTAGATAAATTTTTTATAAAATGAAAGTTTATGTTTAGTGTGTTATGAGTCATTTCTCCATTCAGAAGCCCTATCTTCAACACAGGGCTAGCTTAGGGTTTTTTATACCGCCGGAGGCGGTATACTTGTAATGGGTTGACCCATCTGAATTCCTATGTTTTGCATGTAAATTGCTTGGCGCGGAGGATTTCCGTCCTATCTGCAACATATGTCCTAGTACGCAGGTTATTTTCGCCCAACAATTTTTCTATGATTTTGCTATTTTTAGAGCCTTGTTGCAGTCAATTTACTTCAATTTCTTCGCTCTGTAAATTGTTTTGCAAACGATCACTGTCTGCCTTTTCTCATATTACCGCAAATCGGGCGTTATTTACCTGTCACTTGAATGGCAGACGTTTAACAAATCAATAAATAGCTAAAACTACCACTACAATTTTCGCGTGAAAAGATTGATTTTGCGCTTGCACTGTATTGCTTTCATTAGCGTTTGCTTTGCTTTAGAATTTAGATAAAATAAATTGTTAAAAATAAACATACATAGATAAATCATAATTTCTGTCTCGCAGTTCAGTCGATAAATTTGTTCGAGTCAGAGTAGTGTAGTGGCTAGGGTGTCCGCTTAGCACTGTTCCGGTCACAGATCGAATCATTTTTCCGGTAGTATTTTAGTTTCACAATTGGCAATAGCAATAAAGTACTGTCATTCTTTTGTTTAAAGCTTTGAAGTCCGCTTTTTAAATTCAGTACCGCTCACTGCTGAGAGTTATTCTGGTATGATTAAAACTTCAAAACTAATAGGAACGTTGTCTGAAATTGGAAGGAAAATTTGTATATACTATGGTACAAACAAAATTGTCTGTACAAACTTCAGTCATTTATTGCGAACTCATGCCTTCAGAGCAACCGCAACAATGTATATTTTTTAGAATCGTCCTGAACTGGAAATTTAGATTGCTGCATATCGGGATTGAATCACGGAATATATTTAATATTCAATATTTATTATTTAATTTATTAAAAATATTTAATTTTTCGAAACTTTTACCTCATTCAAAATTATTTTGTATCCATGCTCGAATAGAGCTGTTCCAGATGCGTATTTTTGCACTTGCATTTGAATGATAGGCATTACTTAAAAGCTAATTATGAGCTGGAACCAGAAATGTACCAATTTCTCGAGTTCACTATTCATAGATGGAAGTTTTTGTGAATTCCCGGAACAAGGCGCATTTCTGGGTTCTACATACTTAGTTGTATTAAAAAAGGTTGTTCGGCTCATCAAGACCTTTTAAGTCAAGGACCATAGCTCCATAACTGTTGGTCGTGGAAAACATTCAAATCCGGAAAAGTCTTGTTTTCCTTAATTTGGAAATTGAGTGCATTTTGGGAAATAATTGTATTGTTAAACATGTTCAGAATGATTGTCAACAGCTTTTAAATAATAACCATATCGTGAGCATTAAATTTCGGAAATTGGGTGAAAAGGTTTTAATGCAAAAATATGCCGCGAAACCAGATCTATTTGATCCTGAAAACTAAATTTTCACTTTTCATAAATTTGACCTTTGAATATTTTAGATTTTCCGTAAATGAAAACCGAGATTCCGAATTTTCCCCGAATTTCTATGTTGTCTCCATTTCCGAACGATATTAAAACATATACATTGCTTGCTTCTATGCGTTTCACGTTTCATTTTATTCACGTTTGATGCAATCCACTGTAAGTGTCTACAATTGAAAATTAAAATTATGGTCGGATCGGATCGGATCGCTGACCATTTGTCGGATCGGATCGGTAGGTGATTTTGGCTGCCGATCCGATCCGATCCACATCACTAATGACAATGACATGCATATGTTTGGTCTAGGTTTTCTTGAAATGCGCTTAATAGTATAGCTGTAGCATTTTCTAAATTTATAAAAATTTGGGTTTCATTACATAGTGAGTTAAGATAAATCAAATTGTTCATTTATTTTCAGCGTTTACCTGGGTTGCGAAAATAAACTGCAAACCATATTGTACTAAATAGAGTTATGCAATAATCATGGAACTTATAAAGCTAAAACTAAAAAGCTAAACAATAATTTGCCAGAGACTAACAGATTCAGATAACCTCAAGCTGCGAAAGTGCTCAAGACTAAAATGTAGAAATAGCAAATTAATATATATTGTCCATCGAACAAAAATTTAACCTAACATTTTAGTTTGGTAAGCCAAAAATTTCTAAAATTTGAGCTAAATTCAGAAAACCGGGTCAGGACCCGGTCGAAGCTCTTGACCCGGTGACCCGGTCCAAAAAGTGACCCGAACTGACCCGGTGACCTGGTTCCATCGCTGGTCCATATGTACATCCGATGCTACAATAGCGAACTTGTATACTGAACTACCTAAAAGCGGAACCAAGAAATGAATATCAGAATCATTTTCTGCGACCCCGACATCTTTGATGCAAAATCGAGGACGGGAACATTTTAAAGTTTTTGGGTTTAAAATGTTTTCATATAAAAAGATGGTGAATTCATGGTACTGAAATTCTTGCAGACCTTCTGCTTCGCGAAAGACAGTACCGGGTGTGATTTGTGTTAACCATCCCACTTCTGCCGACAACAGAGGAGTTTATCCGCTGGACATGATCCGTGGATGGGAACCAAAGTTGAATAAAATGTTATCAATCCTGAATTTCCGGTTCGTTTATGCGATCCTGAAGGTAATCTTTCTGGAAGATCCAACTTTTACAACAACACCGACTGAAAAAATGAAGTTGGTTTTGACAGGTGTAGAACGTTTTATTTTATTTGGTACGTACTTTTATCTATTGTAACATCAGAAATACATTTTACATATTACAGCAGTTCTCCTGTGTTATTCAAGGCAGAGTTCTGCTATTCTTCGTATTTTCTGATTTTCCTGGGAGACGAGTTAACGATTTGAAAATTTAACCGCCAAGAGCAATCAGGAAAAAGTGATTCACTGTCAAGTTACGGTATATAAGACCAAAAACGACACTTAGTCCTCATTCCTTGAACAAAACCCATTGCGTTCAGAATCCACACAAAATGGATGAAGATACTGCGGAGCTTTCATGAACCGATAACGCTGAACCGTTCTTGCTACGGTTTTTGACTACCGTATTACATAGTTGTATGCATGTTAAAATCTTTTACAAAAGAATTTCCTACCAGCTATAATTCCGATCTTACGCAAAGATCATAAAAATTAAGAACAGGTTAATAAACTAATGATTTAGTTACAAGTCGGCATTGCTACTCAGTTTGGCTTGATGTCAGCGTTTTAACTGTGAGGATTTACAGTCTTCCAAGAAGGCTTACAGAGGTTTCAGCCATCCTTGGCACTATTGGCATGCGGGGGGCAGTACATGCCGGCTGACGGCATGTGTTGTCCTGGGTGTGTCCGAAATAACCGTACGCCAGCTTGGCTTGGGGGTCTTGTTTTCTATCCTTGACCTTCGTCTCTCCGTCTCTTGTCCGCTTGCGGTCAACGGAGAGGCAGCATTGAGGGGCCTCCGCCGAGTGCCTATATATGCTAAGTCACCAGCAAAAAAACTGTGAGGATTTGATTGCAGCAGTGTTAAAAGATCGTAACAATTAGTTAATTGCAGCCATGTTAAAAAATCATAATAATTATTATATAATATCATATAATAATCATAATAATTATTTGCAGCCATGTTCAAAAATCATAATAATTAGTTACATTGGAAATGGCAGAAAAATTTTAGTTACATTGGAAATGATAGAAAAATTTAATTCAAATTTATATATTCTTTTATCGCGATCCGACTGGAATACATAAGATCAATGGCCCTGTCCAGACCGGCTGGCGGGCCGGTTAAATACGACCGACCGACCGGCCATTTGCAGTTTCTCGGTTTCTGGGGCTTATCGCCTTAAACTTGCTAAAATGTGCCTTGAAAACTATCAAACATGTTGTATTTTAACTTGTCTCATGGATAGTCAGCGAAACGTGGAACCGGCATGTCGGTGAAGGCCAGTGCACGGGCCGACCGGCCGGCGGGCCCTTCGTGGGCTGGCGGTCTCTCTTCCGGCGAGATGGGACGGCCGGCCCACGAAATTAGGCCGGTGGAAACACTAATCAGTAAGATTGGAGAAAGTTAAAATTTGTCATAACTGTATGCAATAGAAATTACACAATTAAGTTTTTTCTCATTAAGCAAAACCTACCTGTTTAGTGCGCAGGTTAATATATTATATTTTTACTGTTATTATATTCATATTTTTAACATAAGCGTTTTCAAAATTTTGAAATAGAAATTAAAACCAATAGTAAACTCCAAATAATTTAGTAATAGTAGTATTTCACCCATTACCATCGTCAATTTGTAGTTTCGTTACTTGGTTATCAATTGCATCATAAACTAATCAGTCGTCATTTTTGGCGAAATCTACAAATTTAGGTTATCAATTTAATATTAAAAAATTGGTCGTTGCATACAATCCATTGCCGAAGACAAAAGCCGCTGTTTCTCGAAAAGAAGTACCTAACATGAGCTAGGTTCAGAATGAATGAGAAACTAATTTGCATATTAGCAAGTGAAAATGAAGAATTTCTAACAAATTTTATTCGTTGTCAATTATTAAATGCTATCACGTTGAAACTTATTTTTAATTTTTTATATTTTAATTAATTTAATTAATTACCTTTCTGATGGAAGCCAATGGTAAGCTTTTCCCTATGCGACGAACATTACATTGTTGGTACTGTAATCGATTGTGGAAAAGAAAATTCATTGTTTTTAAATTTCTCCACTAAAAAAGTTATTTTCCACTAAATACTAATCAATTCCAACATCAAGGAAGACACACAACGCGAATGTATATTTTCGTGGTTAATTGTCATCAGAACTTTGATTTTATGTTTTAACACTGACGCCGGATTCTGTTGCTATCAGTTCATTGGGGTTTGGACCTTGAGTATTGTTTAGGGTCTTCGAACTGTACTTAATCCATCGGAATTTCTTTCTTCTTTTCTTTGTCCGTGTTCTTTCTCTTTTTCATTTCGTTCTAAACCCAGTGAGTTTTCAGAAACGAACGAACAGAAAACGGTGACGAATGGAAAAACGGTTTAGAACTAAAGTGTCCACAATTAAAACTGTATGCTTTGTCAGTCACAGTAGAGTACAGTTGCGTAGAAAATTCCCAAGCCGGATTACGGCCTTTGAACCAACCCAGCCGGGCCGCACCCGACAGCTCGCTTCAAGACCCGGCGGTCTTAGCGGTCTGATTAAAAGTTGGTTCCGCAAATCTCGGCTGATCCTGTATACACACTTCCAGGTCTGCGTTTGTCTTATCAAATCAATGTTGTTTATCTTACTCGCCCGCGCTGAACACAATAGATGGCTCCTTCCTTACACACTCAAAAGATCGGATCTTTGGAGCTCCAGGCTTATACTTTCCACCTTGGGCAACAGCCAATGGCCAAATGGCAGGTAAACGGCTAAGGGGCGGTCTAGACAATTGGCCCAGAAATGCGCAGAATGGCCTGCCAATGGCCGCTTCGGAAAACACCCAAAACTAGGATAATGCAGAAAACTTTAGGGTCGCACAAGCGCAGCACAAAGATGAATTTCTGGATGGAGTTGGTCTTTTCAGCCACAAAAGCAACACGGACCAACAAGTCAACCGGATTGGACTAGAAGGCAGGATCATACTCAATTTCAAATTCGATTTGCTTCGATTCAGTTTTGAGTGTGAATCCATCCAGTATCCAGTCGCGTAGGAACTTTGCCCAGGAATGTCTTGGCCCAGCGCTGATGTCGTTTGCTTGCCGAGGTAGGAAACCTCTGTTTTAAGGATACTGATGGGTAACCGAAGTCAAACAGATTACAGAAAAATCCAAATCAGATCGAAAGCTAAAGTTGGATTAAATATGTAAATTTCTACAAGTTAACAAATTAAGTAAATTAATTCAAATTAACAAATTAACTTAAGTTAACAAATTAATTCAATTTTAAGTATATTAAAATATAAGTATAGACAGTTAACCAGAATTTCCTTACTAACGAAAGGATGACTCTAAGAAAAAAGTTACAAGGATTGCGTAACGAACAACTCATGTTTTGCTGGAAGTTCTGAAAAGATTGCTCAACGTCCGCAGAAGATTGCCTGCTTCAGGAATCGATGCGAAATGTAGATTACCTTTTATGTGAATTCGAGTCCACAGATGGATCAATTGCTTCTGATAAGGTCGCTATTTATTGATCCTTCTAGATATTTTTTATTGTATTTACATTAAGGCAAGATCAATTTGGTGCATTTCCAAAATTTCGAATTCAAAGTCAATTAAAATTTGAAATCGAGAATTAGAAAGATGTAAATTTCAAATTTGATTCCACCTATTTGATGCATAGGTAATAATATGGAGTTTACGCAAATTGATATCTTTTCCGACAAAAGAAAATGTTTTCTATAGAAATTCTGCAGAAATTGTTTATCCGATTGCTTTATGCATATACAGTACGCAGCTTGATTGGCAAAAGGAGAATCTTTCAAAATCAAAAATCAAAATCAAAATCAGAATCAGAATGTTTATCATGAAGCTGAAATCTGATTTTTTTATCGAACAATGAACAAGGCCAGCGAAAAGTCGACGACTCAAGCCAACTAAAGTCTGCTATCCATTTCAGAGAATAGGTACAAGTTGGTTGCGAATCAGACACAAACTAATTTGCATAATAAGACGTGAAAAAGTAGAAATTTAAAAAACTTCATTATGCTATCAATTTTAAACGCTATCAAGTTAATTTTAAATTTTGATTATTATTATTATTAGTTTTGCTTGATTATGGAGTTTAACGGTGAGTCGTTGCTTTGTAAAAAAGTTATTATGATTGATCGTCGATAGCCTTCCTTCGATGAAATGCGCAAACTCAATGACAATGCAATATTTTACGGTAACGCAGATTTCAAAACTTTATTGGTCATGTTAGGCTTTTATACCTCGCCCATTCTAATTCTAATTTAAAAACCCAATTACATGTATGTAGCATTCACCAGTGTGTCATTTGGCTTTGTTGGCTGAGAAAACGCAAAGCTGAAAAATTTAAATGACAACAAGCTTTCCCGTTCACTAATTCTCGTAGTTTCGAAATTTCTCGAAATCCGAGAAAGAATGAACGAATCCGAGCCGTGTCTGCTCATTAGAGTTTGCTAAACTAAGAAATTGGGATTGATCGGGATTTTTGGTGTAAATCAAACTTTTTCATGTTCGATCCGAACGTGTGCCTTTTAATTTGACTATTTTCACTCCCACTGCAGAATATTTGCTTCAAACCTTCAAACTTTCAAATCTTCATGTTTTGAGGAGAGACTGAAACTTCAATCAGGTCCACACGGAAACTAAGTTTCAGATTCAGTTTCAGTTTCAGTTTTAGTTTTTCAGTTTCAGTGCCTGAAACTGAAACCTATAATAGTTTCAGTTTTCATTTAGTCTCAGTGCCTGAAACATCACTAAAAGAAAGTTAAGATTTGTGATAACTGTATGTTATTAGAACTGGCGTCAAGAACAGGACCATATGTAATGAAATCGACTAGATATGAAATAAAAATTTCTAAAATTTAATTGAAAATGGAAATCATCCAGAGATGGGCTTTCTTTATACTTTAACTACGACGATATTGATGGTTAATTATTGAAAATCATGTGTATTCTGATGTCCAAGCAGTCACTGTATACTGGAATTGTGCATTGTCAAGCCAGAGTTGTCAAGTGCTCGAAATAATTTAAAACTCATAAATAGGGACCAAGATTTAGACTCAATTAAGAAGGAATTCTAGTTGAAACGATAGCTCGACTTTAATTAATACAAGATTTATTCGTAGAATTAGCTCCAGAAGCTAATAAACGGTCATTCGGTCACTAAATCCCCAACAATTGGAGTTGTCACTCCCCAAGCAAACGAAAAGACAGCGATTTTGCGATCCCAGGTTCGAGTAATGAGTTAGTATTCAAGTTTAGTTGAAATATGGCCTATTAACACCGCTTTCACTGCCCGCCATTGATGAGTTAAGTACGATAAAGAAATCGTCAAAGAGAAATCTGAAGTTTACAACGTTACAAAACAAAATAGCTCGAAATTCTTCTATTAAATGTCAATTTACGTCAAAAATAGCAATTATTGGAAGATGGTTTGATATTAAACAATAATCAGCTAAGTAGGTACTTATCTGACGCAATATGGCTTAATTAATGTTAGTTAGGTGATATTTAATTAATTTTGATAATTTTGTTTGATGATATAACTTAGGCTCATCTGAAAGGCGAGTTTCTCCTGATTCCAAAACTCCAAACCTCACTATCTAACTCCCAAAAACAAGCGAGTGATAAGAAAAAATGTTTTAGTGAAATTACTACTTCTTTGGTAGTTTTATTACTTCAAAAGGAGTGTCTTAAAGTTGGCCTCTTTAGAACTTTTATGTTAAGTGCCCAATTGGCTTCTAATTGGCCCCTAATTGCTACATAGGTGGCAGGTGCATTGACACCTTCATTCATGTTTTGTATCTCCTGCTGTTCTCAAGTGTCCTTTAGGCTGGCTGAAGGCCAGCCTAGAAACTCGCCTTTCCTCAAAGTTAGTACACACCTTTACTCATATATATTAGTTCGGAGGGGGCTTACCTCCCTCCCAAATTGTTTGATCATTATGAAATTAGCTAGGTATATTAAACATTATACGTAGATTAAGAAAATGTAACTTTCATCTTGCGGAAAATTACATATTATTTTTTATGCATATTTCTTTTTACAATTGCTCCCCCAGCCTCAGTCGTGTGAGGACATAGAAAGTCCGGCAATGAGGAACAATTGCTGCTAAGGCCAGCAAACAGCGTCCCTTGTTTACTGGCAAATTTTGACTCCAAAACTCAGAGCAGGGGTCCAGTAAACGAGGACCTGTTAAAATAACGAAAATATGGAAGGACATTCGATTTGGGTAAACAATTCCAACTTAATATTAATTTTCTCAGATGCAACATAAAATATGACGAATTTTAAGCCCAATCTTGGAAAAATTGGGAAAAGTTGAAAATTTAAGCTAGATCTGGCCCTTTGGTTATGTTTACGTGTTAACCAAGATTTCGCAAAATTCGGCCAAATTTCAGCAACTATAATCCATCAAAAATGGGTCAGTTGGGGGGTAATAATTTCAAAATCTCATTAATTTCTACCCCCAACGACCAACTGGCTCAAACAGCAGGCGCAACCACTGTGTTAAAGGTGGCGAGCTTCTAGAAATTTCTAGAACTTTCTAGAAGCTTTGCCTTAAAGACAAAGGAAAAGCCCACTGCAGTTCGCCTAATGACCTGTCACCGAGCTGTCAGAAAGCTGTCAGCTCGGTCCAAAAGTTTTCCAAAATTTCAGTGTTCGCTTGAGCAGCAACCTCAGGAGGTTGCTTTCCCCCTTCCTTTTGGTGTGTCTTCGCTGTGTGTCAGAGTTTTGGCACGAAGAACAAACACACCCTCCCAGGTTAGGATTAAAAAATCTAGGGACTTCTCTAGCCTTCGGGTTAGAGAAGAAAATTGAGAAAAAACTCACCGCGAACACACACAACTGAGGGCCAAATAGGTCTTATATACCTGGCCAGGAGAAGAAAATGAGGAACCAATCCAAGGAAGAACAAAGGCCACTATTTGGCCATAATTTTTATTGTTCTGGGCCTACAGGCCAATTTCTGTACATGTATTTTTGGGCCTTTTTGGCCAACATTTAGGATTTTTTGTAGAATTGGGAATATTAAGTGGGGACCCCTCCCTGAGTTTGAGCTAAAGGGTCCTTAATTATGACTATAATTCGTAACTGAGCTAATTACTAGAACCTAATTTCCCCACAGCCGGCAACTCGGAGTTGCCGGCCATTTTTGTTCAAAGAAGGCACTTCAGATAAAAGATACACTGTACTCAGTAAATGTCTTATTTTCGCGTTAGACCGGAACCTAAATTTTTAGGCTATAAATTAACCCCGATTTCTTGAATATTTTATTACTGAGCTTTTCAGGGGAAATATCCGGCTGCCCCGTAATTAAATGTTAACTAGTATGACTGTCCTTAGCGGTTCGCGATGGTTTAGTATTGTCGTTTTCAGTAATGAATTGCCCCTGCAATTATTACTCACCATGGCTTTCCAAAATTATAAACAAAACTGTACAGTTTGATCCAAATTTTTTCAAGTTCAAAGTTCAAAGTCTACGAAAGTAATAGCGAAGTCGATTCAAAATTTGCAAACTTCGACATTAAGTCTATCCTAGAGGTAGGTGGGATTAGCCTAGGTTATGTAGTTAGTTAGAATGTAGTTAGTTATGTATAATTCATCAATATACCTATGCTTGATATTATTGCACGAATACCCACAAACTTCTACAGTTCGGTTTAAAACTAACCAAAGTCCAAAGTTCGTGAACTGCTAAGTTAATTCCAAATTTGTATCCCTCGAACAATAGGTCTGACAGTGCACCTTAAGAATACGTAGCTTTAATTTAGGTCATACACTCTTACGTTAGTTAAAACTATCCACCAGTATCAATTAATTCCTTATTCCATAAAAAGGTATTATTTCTGCAGAAGACTAAATTAGGTTGTATTAAGTATTAAGCTTGTTATCCATATTGGCCTATTGTCCAATGTTGCATAGCTCGGGAAGTTTTACGCTCTCATATCTAGTCAGAACATATATGAATGTATTAGGTGCAAAATTAGTATCAGTTTGTCATGACATACAACCCTCTGCGATGAACAGTTTAGGTAGCTTACGTACCTAATTGTTAAGACAAAATGCTAGCAGTTTCCTGTGCACATATAGGTTATAAACTAGAAGTTTTCTTTTATGCTGTTTGTAGCTGAGCCCTACAGTTAGGTTGTTTGCAATTGCGAATACATACTATGCCAACTCATAATTGCAGAAAATAAGCAACATTACTACCTACAGGAAATTAAAAAATAAAAGAGTTGCAAGTATCTGTATGGTTAAATTGTAGCCCAGAGCGCGGACATAGATAATAACCATCTAATCTTAGGATACAGCCTGCAGGTAACTAATGTTAAGCATAATGGCCAGACAGTATAGAATAGTATTCTTGATAATATCAAATCCCGCACGGTCTACTTCACACTTTGTCAGCGGGAGATGAGAAGGTTTCCCCACTGGAAACAAATGAATCACTAATTTCTCGCCCTTAGTTTCGCTCATGTTGCAAGATTTGGCACATTACACCAATTCCAGTGACCTATTACACGATTATTACATCAGTAGTTCTTTGGGCATATCGGGAAGATAAATTAATGATAGTAATATTCAAATACTTAAGCATGGTGTGATTGTTTGAGATTAGCACACTATAATCTTTTTAAGAAGCTCTGAGCTAGTTGGGTTGCAGTTAAGGGTTATCAAATAAGTAATATTTGCATAATTAGGGTAATATGACCGCTGTCCCTGGGATCAGACGTGAGTACAGGTCATCAGGCGTAATGGAGCATTATGTAATCTAGTTAGTATTAACACAAACGATTATAAGTTGCAGGTCAATGGCTTGGGATGCATGGTACCACAAGTTGTAGCCGTAGACTGTGTAGTAATGTACGCACATACTGGTTTAAGCCGTCACAGCAAAGTAATACTAATATGTGGTCTAATATTAAGACAATCTTCATTCTTGCAGTGGGAATATTTTGGTTTGCCATAAATGACTCCATATAACTGTTTCTGACATAAATTGCTAGGACTACTCAGCCGTCTACTATTTCGTAAAATTAGGTTAAACTGCAGCAACGAATTATGCATTAAGGCTCTAAGCCAATCAATAGTAGCAGATGCAGTCGCAATCAGAATATACGTTTTGCATAAAAGTATAATTTGCAGCCTGGACCTTCCAATATACGGCTCAGCGTATCGGTCTCAATCCAATCAATAGGCAATAATTTCATATTGCAAAGACTTAGCTTGCAGCTAAGGAGTCGTGTCAAAAATAATGCTCATAATGCGATTTATTTTATATGATTTGCAAGCAATCGTATATACGAGTTTTAGACAAGGTTTATACAATTTTAAAGGTGAATTATGCGATGTGTATACGTTTACTAATCCACTCAAAATTCTTAGCTTGCTCCGTACTTCAAGAAAGTTGAACTAGTAGCAGGTTTACAAAGTCTGCAATAGTGATTAGTTTTTATGTTATGTCCAAAAAGTTGTCTCCAAGTTTCCAGACGCTGAATTAATAGCAGTGGTCAAAAGAAACTAAATGGTTTAAGCCTTTTGCTAGTTTTTTCTAAACAGTGAAAAGTTGTGTGTTGTTGGAGTTGGATGGCTCTAAAATCAGCTGTTGTCATCTTTGTGAATGACAGAAATGGTTCTGAAAAGCTAATACCGGATCAGAAACCCAGGAAGATTATTGCGAAATTATTTCCGTTGTTATTCACAAGAGATGAACTCGGACAATCAAATGTTTCTGGGAGTCCACGAAAATTATTAGTATTAATGTATTAATGTATATTAATATTAATTTAGTATTAAGGGGGGGGTCTACGAATTTCACTAAAAGTTCGATTTTGGAAAAGCTAGCTAGTCTTTTGCCATATAATAGTATTAGGTTTAGTGTAAAATAGTTTGAAGTTTGAAAGAATTCCATGCAGCGTAGCGTCCTGTGGAGCCATCAGAAGTTGGTGTTGTCGGTCCAAAGCTCGACATGACACGTACACAAACTTCGCCTCGCCCTGATCGCTATGCGCAAGGTACGGTACCCAAATTTTCCAGAAATAGTTCTGACATATAGCGCTTTGATATCGTGTTAAATAATCCTTAGATCAGTGTATACTTTTCTGTGCGATACAATCAAAGTGCGAAAAATTGGGTGTTGTAGGTCTATACGGGTGGAGGTTAACTAACGTCTAATGAGCTGTGGTTTATCAAAGGAGCCCAACTTTGCTCCAATTAATACTGTCTTAACTTATGTAAAAATGACGTGATTTCGTTAATCCCTGCGTTCGCAGTGCTAGATTACATTATCGATATTGTCGCAGTTATTTGGTGCCATTTCGAAGATGTGAGTCAATTACTCCAAAGTACTGTGGCAGAATCGGCTGAAACCTTGTGCATTACAGGCCAGTGAGTGTACCAGGATGTGCCGATAGCTAGGTCACTAAACCTCGCTCCAATGTTTAGAAATGCTAGATTGATTTCTCGAAGTATGGATGGCGATCGCTCCAAAAAGATCTAAGACAGTTGTAAGCGCATACTGAACGAAGAAAGCGTCATATCGAAAAACGGATTTCATATTCGAATTCAGCAGGCCAAATAACACCTACAACCACCTTTTTGGGGAAATCGGAGACAAAAAATTTTTTGACCTCATTTTTACTGCGCTTAGCTAGCTTTTCAGGCCTAAAAATAAGGGTTATTTCTTAACAAAAAGTTTGCTAGCACACAAACCAGAAAACCAAAACCCTTGAAACTCACAGACAGTTTGCCCCTATTAGAGCCCAATATGTGGTAAAAAGCTGGGGTAGGCTAGGGGCTGTCAATTTTATTAGATCGAAAACGGCGCACGGTCACATCGCAACTTTTTGTCAAATTTCAAACTTTGAGCTGTTATAGCTGAAGAAGGAAGCAACGCTCGAAAGCCGGAATACTTTTAATATTTAGCACTAGTAACAGTTAACATTTGTGGCAAAAAGTTTCAGAATTGGTCAAACCGTTAATCCACCAGAATTCAGAAAAGCTTTTTCAAAAAACCCACTTTTCGCACCAAAATTTCGACTTTGGCGTAGTGCCAGAATCGATGTGTGTTAGATATAATAATGCCCACTACGGACTATTTAACCTTGATATGTTAGCTAATCATATGTCAAAAGGTAGGTCTCTCCGAAGAAGTTGGGCAAAACCGTTCGTAGCCCCCCCCCCTTAATTCGAGAAGTTCATCCACAGTTTCCTCAAATTTCTATGTCCTCTAGTCCACAAAAAATGAACAAGGATGCGAAAACACGAAAACACGAAACAATAATATATGCCGAAGCTCTTATCACCATAGGATAACGATAACGTGGGGGGAATGGGGGGGTGCAGACCCCCCACCGACAAAAAACGGGTAGACCCCCTCAGCGAAAAGGAAAAAAGGGTAGACCCTCTCCTCCAGAAAGCAAAAAAGGGTAGACCCCTCAGCGATTTTCACTGAAAATTGATAATTTTTAGAAAATTTTAGCGATTTTTTCAAAAAATTTCTTAAAAATCACTAAAAATTGTCATTTTCTACCAATTTTTGGTCAAAAACGTTAAAAATTCGCAATTTTTGCTAATTTCGGGGCAGACCCCCTTAAAATTTTCGAATTTTTCAGGGGTAGACCCTCGCCGAGGTCGGGGTAGACGCCCCCAGAATCGGACCCCGTGTTAATGTATGCTTATCAACAAAAAGTCGGTTCCTCAAGCGCTAAAGTTTTAGCCGAACTGGAACAAGTTCAATTGTTGTTGTTTTACTGCTACTGTAGCCTGCACATTAATGTATACCTTAATGCTAGTCTTGTGACTTTGCTTGAAGCATGCTATCAATAATTTTGTTATGAATGACTAGCTAAACCGAACTTGTTGACTAATAAAAGGTCTGTTTGAAAAAATTGAACAAAATAGCGTACATACGTAGACGTCCAGTCATGTTCTTGTAACTACTATAAAAACCACTGGATTAAGTGGTAAAAACCAAGAAGCATATGTTCAGGAATCATTGGGAAACTTGCTTGCTGCAAATCGTATACACAATTTGTATACGATTTTTCTCAAACAAAAATACGATTTGAACGTCTTGCATATACGATTTTCGATCGTATAGTCCAATCGCATATACGAAAAATAACGTATTTATTTTTGACACGACTCCTAAGTCTTTACAACTAGATTAAGAGTAGTAGTGGTTAATGCTGCACAATTTACAATTACAAATAAATAATGTTTTAAAATATATGGAAAGTTTTAGGAATTACACCAGCTTAATTTACAGCCCCCCAAAATAAAAAGCAGACTTTAAATAGTAATCTTAGTGAGATGTAATAGAATGTAGGTTGTTATGCAGTGCAGATCAGTGTCTAGTTTAATCTAACTGTTAGTATACAAGTGCACAGTGAGAAATAATGAAGGATTGCCGCTGCTACAAACGAGACTATCGTGAATATTTTGTCTTTAGTTCCATAAACCTAGCAAGATGATATAAATTACAACATTTTAATAATTTTATCACGCAATCGGCCATTTCCAGCACGACAGTTTACGCCACACATCAAAAAGTTTCTGATTAACATTTACTTTCTCGCATGTTTTAGCTCAAAGTTCACCTCAAACGTTGGTCTAATCAATTTCTCAAAATGCTAATCAAAGTTACACTAAAATGACGATTTAAAGTCAAGGAAAGCCATAAAATGAGTAATAGTTGATGGGATCGATTCCCGCACCTTTATGATGTACTAATGGTTTTAACCCATTTGATTCAGGTGCAGAAGGCCCTGTCCTGCCAATCCTGTACCTTGGATCTGCCAACTGAAGTTCAGATCTTCGATGTAACTAGCCGGATTATTAGTTGTGGCAAGATATTTCATTTCAATCAATTGGAATCGTTTTGGCGAAAAGTAGTGAACTGTATCAATCGGAACCGGTCTTGTCTAAGGTATCTTGGAGGAACTTTGACCTAGATTAGTAATTTAAGTCAGAGGCTAATTCAGGCGCACCCGCATCAATTTTGGGACGTAAAACCAAACGTGAACTCCTATTTTAAAACCTGGAGTCAGTAACCTATTTGTGCTAAATCGAACTTTACCATTTCAATTCGAAAGCGGATACAAACATTCTTTTCCCATCATCCACCCGGGAATTGTTACTCAGATGTCTCTGGTTTAAACTGCTAGTCTGTTGAAAATCGCAAAGAAGATCTAAAGAAGACTTATATAAAACTAATTACTAACCCCAGTTTATATAACCGTTCCAGGAATCCCCCAATCAGACCGACCCCTGTGTTAGACCCCTTCAGGCTTTCCGAATAGCATCTGGGAACAGTGCGCTGTGTGCTCCGCTATAGGAGATTGGAACAGCATTCTTGGGCTCACCCATGGACCGGAATTTGTACTACTAACAACCTTGAATTTAGTATCTGTAATTAATTTATAATTTAATTGGTGTAGTGTCCTTGTTGTAAAGGGCGGATCAAGAGATAGGCAACACGAACATAATCATATAGGGAATGCACAAAGTTTTAGTGATAGGGTGAGTTAGTCATAACAACAGAAGAGGAAGAAAGAAAGAATTAATTGAGGCAACCTAAGTCTTGTCCCTTTAAGATAATAATCAATTAACGAAGCAAAATACTGGCAACTCTGGTAAAATATATTCTGTTTGTCTGCATCATTGCTGTACACTTTGTTACTTCGTTATCCTAGAGTTTGTGAACCATATTATCGCATCTTGTTACTATTATTGTCCTAGTAACTGTTATTATCATCATTGTCGCGTAATCAGAACTATACTAATTCTTAATAAATTGGAGTGTGCCCTAACAAGTGTCAGAAGTTAGGTCATACACATTGGAGAAAGCCATTGGAACAGGATCATCATCCCCAACACAAGTAAGTGACATATCTCGAGCTAGAGATACCGACCCCTGATCCAGGAGCAAGAGAAGAACTAATCAGCAATTAATTATCTTGATTAGTTGATCGAGATAAATATCAGACCTCACTGCTGTGAACTGATACCGACCGTCTGGAATCGTAGACAAGTGTCGACCCCGCTTGTCTAAATTGATATCCAGCGAATCACTTCCCCCATCGCTAAACGAACTCACTACCAGGACCCCATCCGGGTTGGCTACAAGGATACCCACTTTTGGACAAATCACCTTTTGGGCATCCTGTGTCTAAGTTTGCTGATTGCAGCAGACGCGCTGACCCTCCGTGTAAGAGATTAAGTTGCTACAGAGTGCCCTAACCAACTAGATTGAACAAAGACAGAAGAAAAGACAATTTCTAGCTCAGATCCAAGCAACTACATTACACATACAATATCAAAGACGTCTTTACTCATAAGACAAAACTTCAACTGGTTAGGCTAATACTGACATGTGAAGGAGGGGAAGTCTTAGGGGGGAGGGGTGAACCGGTGGCCGACGGCCGCCGGAAAACCGGATTTTCCGGTTTTTTGCCCAAAAAACCGGAAAAATCTGGATTCTGGTGGGGGGCGTGAGGGACCCCTCTGGGGGGAGGTGAGGTCCAGGTCTGGTGAAACCCCTTCTCAACCCCCCAAGCACATGTATGTATGATACTGAGAATAAAACATAAATAAAATATGGATGAATGAATACCATATATTGACGAATTTCGTGCATTTCCTAAGTTTCAAAGTAGAAATTAAAACTCGAAAATTTGAAAAGCATTCGAGACTCAGAATTTGAAATATAAGTTCGAATATCAAATTTCGAAAAGACATAATTTACTATGAAGGTTTATGTTTGTTGCTATTTTTTACTAAAAATAATCATCTAAACAGCAGGAATCATCATTTTTTGTTGAAATCCGGGGAATTTGAAGCTTGCATTCATTCGTTTAAAATGTCGGTCGTTGCATAAATTTCCGAAGTCAAAAGACGCTGCCTGTCAGAAAAGCCTTACGTAATAAAACTCTGAACGAGAAACTAATTTGCATATCAACACGTGAAGAAGAATTTTAACAAATTTCACTCGCTATGATTTCTAAATGCTATCAAGTTGAAGTTTTTTAATTTTAATTTTAATTATTTAATTATTTAATTTAATTAATTGTGCCTTCATGGAGTCCAATGGTAAGCTTTTTTCTTTTGCAAAAGCCTTTACATTTTCTACTACTGTATAATAGTTGGTTGAGTGGTGTTAAAGCGCAGAGCAAAGAAGAGTCGTACTTATTTTATGCCGTATTTTTCTTCCAAAAACTACAAAACTGCAGTGAGACTTTCCAGTTCAACGAAATCTCAATAATCTGTGACTTCATCGTCAGCTTTTCACTTCATCGATCGTTTGAATGCAGAGAAAATCACTGATTCTTCGCAGATCTCATTCTCGATTCGTTTCTGCTGAACTCACATTGAACTAGAATAGAGTACCTATTGACTCAATGCTCGAATGCTCGAATCCTATTCTACTCATATCTGAACGGGAGGTCAAATTTCACTGACCCTTGTGGAAGCAGATTTGCGTACCCCTTGTGAAAGCGAATTTTCTTAGGGGTACTTTTGAAGGCCATTTTTAAGTGTTGTCGTGTTTTAATGAAAACAGCGATTTTTTAGCTAAAACAACATTTTTCGGACGTTCTTTGCAAAAAATAGTGATTTGTAATGAAAACTTCCGGCGAAACCGGAAAATTTTTGGAAAATCTTTTTGGCAATTTTCTTACCCCTTGTGACCAATTATCTTACTTCTGGTGGGAGCAATTTCGGGACCCCTTGTGGACGACTTCGCCGAGGGGGGAACTTCCCCCCTTTCCCCCTCCCCTTGTCCATCTGTGAATCTACGTAATGATAAAATTTTTTACCAAGAGCGGCAATATATAAAATCTTTTTCACGTCAAATATACAAAGCGCTTCCTTGGATGTCTCTAGCCTAAACAATTTCACGTAACTCTCTGACCTATTCTGGTTAGTCTAGTTAATCTACTTGAAAGCGAAAAGATTGACAAGATGAATTCAGTGATGATAAAGGTGTGCCAAGTCGTTGAGATTGCTAAAAGTGAAAGACGAAAATTGTCCAAAACAGTTTTCAACGATAACTCGAAACCTTTACCGTTCCGACAGAAAGAATGCCAATTAAACGCAACTATGCTTTTTCTCCAACTCCTTTATCAAAGTATTAGAGTTATAAAAATCTAAGGTAATCAGCAGTGAGAGAATTACGCGGACCACTGACTATTTCAAACGGGAAGGGCAGATCATGGAGCAGAGCTCAAGCCAGCCAAGTGAGGGTGAGGCCAAATAGCGATGAGGATTTTGGCTCGAGGGTTGGCTTGACTCCCGAGCCGAGCCCGAGCGGAGAATTGAAACTCCGAGCTAAGCCGAGCCTAATGCAAAATTGTGATTCCACCGAATTTCATTGTCATATTTCTGAGATTGTTCAAACAAAATTGCCAACAAATTAAGTGAAGTCCGTTTTCTGTTTTCAATTTTACAGCCTAATTTTCTATATTCGTTACATTTGTTCATACCTTCAAAGGCAATTTTTTCTAAATATTAGGCGGTCTTTGAATTGAAGTCAAAGTCAACGTGTTTGGTGTGTATTTTTAGTTTTCGTAAAGAATTTTGCCCGTAAATTGTAAACCTTCCCGTGTTTCCAGGGTTTCGTACTATTTTTATTTTGTCAGACAGCAAAAAGGTTGTATATATTTGCAGTATTCGAGATATACTATGATCTTGAAAGGTTAAATTGAAAATATTCTTGAATATAATTATGTATAATGATCCTCGACTCAGTAAAGATCGTCGAAAAACAATTGAAAGGTTCAAAAGAATTTTTACAATTCAAAACATTTTGTAAAAAATTCTAAATTTTATTGCTGAGTTTTCAAGAATCTCCATTTCTCTTATTCTGCGTAAAAACTCAAGAAAAGTTGCCTCGTGATTCCGTCCGGCGTTCATCGCAGTTCCTTCCGGTATTTTATAGCATAAGTTAGGAATAAGTTTTTGAGGCAGAAAAGGCCTGAATGGATTATCGCCAGAATAAGTAGTGTACCATTTTTTAAATCTTCTAGCTTTCGATCAAGGCAAAAGTGCCGCTACAACATCGTATACAGCAACTTCTGGAGGGAGACTACAAATTTGAGAGCAATTTTGGAACTGACTCATGAGCACTGCATGCGGGAATAAACGTCAGTACTGGAAGACACAAGCCGGTTCCAATCATTCAGAAACTAATTTGCATACCATTTTGTGTGGAAAATTTTAAATTTTCAGTAATTTTATTCTACTGTCTATTTTAAAGCTATCAGGTTGTGCTAATTTGTATTAATTTAATTTTTTATTGTTGGTTTTCAAATGGATTCAAATGGTAAGGTGTTGAAAGATTACCTAAAAGTGTGCTATTTTAAACAATTATCAAGTTTAAGTTAACTTTATTTTTTTCTGAATTGTGAATTTTTATGAAGAAGTGATTCGAAATCTTTATTTTAATCTTAATTATAATTTTAATCCTGACATGACTTTATCCCAATCTTAACATATTAACGTATATTTCACTCCATCTGAGAGACGCTGACACGCATTGACCTGGTTCTGTCAGCTGACTTCCGGTTCAGGGCCAATGAAAACTCCCCCATTAATGATCTAATTCGATTTCAATATACTGGAATGCAGATTTTTTGCATTCGGAGAAAGTCAATAGCTTTGATAGTGCCAGCATTTCAGTTTGAACTCATTAATTACGCAAAAAGAACTATGTTCAGTTTTGACTTAAAAATCAGGGCTCAAACACCACGCTCCGCTTAAACCACCACCACCACCAATTCATGGCTTAAACGAATTCACGACACGACTGGAATTCGGTTGTCCTGATAGGAGCACATTTGGAACAAATTTTGTTGAGAGCGGCTGGGACCAGGGATAGATAGTGATATGGTCCCTTCTTTATCCACAGTTTTCCGTTTTTTGGAGTTGTCTGGGTTTTCCGTTTTCGGATTCATTTCCGTAAACACATCGGAAATGGTCTCTTATATTAAACCGACAGCGTTGCACCTGTGACCTCAATTTCCTTCTGTAACTCAGAGCCGAAAAACTTATGCTTATATCTAAATTTCATTAATTTTTGCAGTTTTTAAACTTTCCAGCTTTCGATTAGGGATAGACAAAAGATCGGTTTAATATTTTATCGCCTTAATATTTTGTGCATCTACGTCAGAAGGTTATCGAATTTTGGGGAAATTATAAAACTTTGTTTCAGGATCCGGTCTTGAAAATATAAAGCTAAAATCTAAATTATATATATATATATATATATATATATATATATATATATATATATATATATATATATAATCCGAAGTTAATATTTCAAACAACCGCATTTCAAAGCAAGCGTTTTCAAGGTTCTACAGACCAGACATGCGATTTCTCGTTTGTGTTTTATGTATCACAAATGTCATAATATGTATAATTTTTGATGTTTATTGTTAATAATGGCTGTTTTGTTTATTGTTTTAGGGGGCCGTCAGACCCCCCAACGGCCCAGCCCCAGTGCCAGCCCCCCGGCCAATCAGCCAGCCTCCCCTTCCGGACAGCCAGCCTCCTCCTCCAGCCAGTCAGCCGTCCCTAGCCAGCCAGCCACCTCATCCAAAAAACGGAAGAAGAAGCAGAAGAAGCCAGCCGCTGCTTCTTCTTCATCCTCCTCCTCCGCTTCCGTTTCCAGCCCGTCCTTCTCCGACCCGACGGAGTATTCGGGGACTCCTCCGCCAGCCACCTCCCTGAATCCCCCTCGCCCGCCAGCCACCTCCGCCACCCGCCAGCCAACCACGCCCCCTTCTCAGCCAGGCCCCTCCAGCGCCCGCCATCCAGTCACGCCGCCCAGTCCCCAGCCCGGGCCCTCCAGCCAGCCATCCGCCCAAACCTCCTCCTCCTTCTCCGGTGGCCCCTCCTTTTCCAGCCCCTCCTTCTCCGGCCCGACGGAGGTCTCCGGTTCAGTCAGCCCTCCAGCCCGGGCCCTGAACGAGACCTTCGAGGTTGGCGGCAATGCGACCTTCGTGGTCACGCCGCCAACCTTCTCCCCCTCACGGTAAGCAGAATCAGGTCTTTCTTGGTAGTATTTACCGGATATACTTTGGTAGAATGGATTACAAGTTAGACAAGTATTCAATACAAATGAAACCTGTAGTTTTAATTGGTTTACAGGTTTACTCTACGGGAAAGTACTCGATACACTGATAACGCAAACTGGGTATATAGAGGTGACAGCGGTCATAATCTTTGAAGACTGGAAATTTTGAACATTTTTAAATTTTCAGTCTTTTAACATCCCGTGAATGATTTTTTGTAACGACCGCTCCCTGCGGAAAATATTTTGGGAGCGCCCCCCCCCGCACCTGCCCCCTTTTCTATTATTAGGTCGCTCCGGAAAAAATTTACAGGTTTTATCTTGTGAAAACTACAGGTTTGGTATCTGATTTAAAATTATCATAAAAGTCGAATAAAACTACAGGTTTCTTTAGTATTTTCTACAGGAAATTCCTTTAATTTTTACTATTCGAGAGGCCGGTAAAGACTACAAAAATTACTTTTGTGGAAAATACAGGAAGCTCCACTAGTGACTGATCGCACTGGAACAGTTCAGTAGAAAACTACAAGAATTCCTGTAGTTTCTACTGGAGTCTTTTTGAGAGTCGTTGTTATTAGACTGGGGGATCACCACCTCTGACTGACCACCTCCAGTGACTCTCACTCCAGTACCTGGTCGGAACGGGAGTACGTTCGATTACGTGTTGAATGAAGCGCACAATGTTATGTCAGTGGTTTATCCACATCGAACTCCAACGCGAAAATCTACAGCCGAGTGAGCGCACCCCCGTTTCGACAAGGTACTGATTTGTGGGGAAGAAGGATCGCCAGGTCCGATTTTATAGGGCACGGTCGGCAGCTAGTGTGCTTATGTATCATGTCACCAAAATAATAACAAAGACTAACAAACATCACGTTCTTACTAATTATGTACTTCTGATTAAACTAAGTCGGTTTAGTTTTAGCTTGTGCAGTAAATGTAATTGTTAGTTGTTGTTTTAATTGAGACTATCTCCATATTATTGCTACAATATTCTAGTGCATAATATATTACACAATTCTTAACTTTACATTATACTATGTAATTTTAATTTCAGGGTCACCGGGAAGCCACCCATCCCACCTCGCCGCCGCCCACGCCGCCAGCCACAACAGCCACAGCAGCCGCCTTCCCCTCAGCCACAGCCAGCCGCCCACTCTCCAGTGGAGCCGATGGAAGTCGAGGACGGTACGAATTAAGCACGAAGGATTGATTAAGACACAGGATTAACTTAACAACAAGCCTTGATACGAAATTTTTGTTTTACAGTCAGATATAGCTCACAGATGCAGTAAATGTTCAGGTTAGCTTCTGAGGAACTATTGATGCTGTGGATACGTCGCTATGCTTCAGCAGGAGTACATAATAATAAGAGTGTGTCACTAGACAAGCTCTCTGTTGTCACGGTAAGTTATCACGGTATACTCCGCTCGCTAACGGCCCAACCTCTTCCACAAATCTGACCCTAGTGCCCCCTCCCGCAAATCAGTACCTAGTCGAAACGGGGGTACGCTCACTCGCTCAATGTTTACGTGCTTAAGCTAGAAAACACAAGCAGTGTGTCGGCGAATTTTGTGTCTGCTTCGAGCTTTAGAACACAAACATTTCTGAGAATTTTGAAGAGGGTCTAATTTGCCGGAAGGGGGCCATTAGCGAGCGGAGCATAGTTTTTCTTCTGATAACAGAGAGCTTGCTTAGTGGCATACTCTTATCATTATGTAATCTTGGTTTCAGATGTTTTTTCAGCTGTTGTACTACTTGCATTTTTGTTCCTATTTCAGCCAGCCAGTCCTCCGACGCCCGACCGCGATGCAGCCACTGGTCCAGCCCGTCCCCCTCGCCGGAACGAAGGCGGCCCGCCGGGACCTCAGCCACCCCGCCGGGCCCCTCCGGAGAACGGCCTCCTCCTCCCAGCCCCACTCCAGCCCGCCGGTCCAGTCAGGAGGGGAGCGCGGAGACGAGTGAGTGGTCGCTCCCCTCCGCCGCCTCCACCTGGCCCTCCTCCTCCGCCTCCTCCGGGATGGAGTCCTCCTGGGTCTCAGCCAGCCCGGGACCCTCCGGACGGGGGCCGTCCACCTCCACCGCCACCTCCTCCCGGCCCTCCACGTCCTCGGAAGGGAGGCGGTCCGTGGTCTCAGCCAGCCCGGGCCCTTCCCGAAAACGACGATCCAGCCCGGAGGGCGAAGATGTGCCGGCCAGGGTAAGAAACGTACTTGTGAATTTTAATTAAAATTTCTAAGCTTTGTATTACAGGTTCGGTTTGACTTTGAGTGGGCAGGCATTCTACCCGCATTTGGTCTCGACGGTCAGTGTACCACAATATATCTGTGAGTCCGGCAGATCCAGCAGCCCGCGCTAAACTCAACGGCGGTTTGTTTGTACCGATTGTACGGGTATTGAATACTTGCATGACGCCATTGTAAGGGCATTAAAAACTCAAAAACTTTTTAGAAAAAATTTAGAAAAACACATTTTCTTTGAAAAAACTGAAAGCAATGATACTATTTTGAAAAATACTGTTTTCGGAACATGTTTATGGCATTTTCGAAACAAAATTGAAAAAAATTGAAAAAATATTAGCGGGCCAGGCTGGTCCGAAAATTTGGATTAGCCGGGCCGGGCGGGCCGAGAAAACTTTTTCACGGGCCGAGCCGGGCCGGGTGGGGCCGCAAAAATTCGGCACGTACAGACTTCTAGTACTTGTGGTCGGAGCGCCCTTCTTACGCAATGCCAAGAAGAGAAGCCCTCCAGTAGCTTACTCGGATTCTCAAAAATAAAGTCATGAACTCTTGCTAATATGCCATGAATTCGAGCATTGCAATCATACATGTGCTTGGGGGGGGGGGGGGTTACCCCCCCCCCAGACCTGAGCTCACCCCCCCAGGGGGGTCCCTCACCCCCCCCCCAGAATCCGGATTTTTCCGGTAAAAAACCGGAAAATCCGGTTTTTCGGCGGCCGTCGGCCGCCCTTCACCCCCCCAGAACTTCCCCTCCTGCACATGTCTGATTGCAATGCTATTTTTAAATCCGTCAATTTCGTCAACGTTTATACTATGCAACTGCACTACTCATTTCTAAACTCCTTTCAGGCGGAGAGAGCACTGTGAAAGCGGACTTGTGTTCACGTTCACTTGATACATCGCGATTCCAAAAAACTGATAATCTACACAGTTTTGCAAATCTGTATTGTTCATGTTCTGTTCTTCCCTATTTTGATTTTGATCTTTTCGCTATTTCAGAGGCCTTGCGACCGGCCGGCCCCGGAGCCGCAGTTGCTGCCTGCCGCCACCAGGCAACTGCAACAGCTACAGCAACAGCAACAGCCTCAACCTCAGCAGCTGCCACCGCCTCCGGCTTCGCCACAGCCACAGCCACAGCCACCGCAGCAACAGCAGCCGCAGCAGCCTCAGCCTCCGCCTCCTCCTCAACAGCCACAACCGCAGCCTCAGCAACAGCTGCAGCCACCGCCACCGCCTCCACCTCAGCCTCCGTCTCCGCCTCAACAGCCTCAGCAACAGCCACCACAGCCGCAACCTCAGCAGCTGCCGCCGCCTCAGCCTCAGCCGCAGCCGCAGCCACAGCCACAACAACAGCAACAACAGCCGCAGCAGCCTCAGCCACCACCTCCTCCTCCTCCGCCTCCGCCTCAACCGCAGCCGCAGCCTCTGCCACAGCCACAGCAGCCACAGCCGCCCCAAAATCGGCGCCCGGCCCGACGCCCGATGCAGGCCGCCGAAGCGGAAGCCGCCAGGCAGGGCGTCATCGACCGCCGCGGAGGTAAACTTTAAGCTTTGGCTGCCAGTGATAACTATTGTTTAATATCAGCAACTCAGAAAGGTTGAAATCAAAGTACTAATCTAGTCTCTCTAGTGTGTTCTGGGATGTGGCGCAAGCGGTAGAGCGTTCTACTTCTAAACCAAGGCTGGGCGGTTCGATCCCCGCCCTGGACACTTTTCTTCACATCTTTCAATCCTGAATTCAGTCTTTCACACTAATCTTTAGCTTATAGAGAGGCCATAGGTGACATGACCATGATTGCATTAGACATTGCCGCAGAAGAAAAATTCGCTTCACCAATGCGTTGCTAAATTGTGTATTATTATGTACTAGTGTAGTACCCAAATATGATGGATCTGCCTTATTACCAGATTAAATTAATTTTGGAACAACCAGACAGTGACAAATAATTTCGTTGTATCATTATTATTTTTAATATATATTTGTTTCAGGGACGGCCTTGGAGCCTGCCCAGGTCGAAGAACTCCGGGTAAGTGTACAAGATAATGAGATAAACAGTATCGTTTCCTGTTAATGTTATTAACTTTGTCTAGCTTCTATTAAGACGGCTTTCATTAATTTCGTTAATTAATTTCATTAATTAGCAAAATTTCTAATTCATCACGAATGGTTTTAAGTATACTTGGAATCTCATCTTCAGCTATTAATTGCTTACATAGCTAGCAATTAATTAAATAATTAGCAATTAATGTGTTGGTTGTTTTTGTTTAGGCGGTCGAAGGTATGGCCCTGCGGGACTTTGACGTCCCCCAGTATGGCGGATTTTTCGGTAAGTTGAATAACGTTGTTTATTTGAAAAATAAATTATAAAAGAGCTCTGATAAAGGATTTCGTGTCAGAGTTGGCAAACGGGACGGATTTTCGGATCCCATCTATCAAATCCCATCAGAGTTTCTGTTTTGCTGTCCCGTCAAACCCCACTCTATCCAAGTTGTTGGCTTCTCTCTGGCTTCTCTTCTCTCGTGGCTCCGTGGTTGCCCGGCTGACTGCAGTTTGGAAGGTACGAGGCTCGATTCCCGGCGGAGCCAAATTTTTACAAAAGTGTGCCGGGCAGGATACGGAGCGTTTTGGAGAGGGGTGGGTCAGCGGTCAGATGTCTCCAAATTTCCAGCAAATTTGCCCGACTCAACGAAAAACCGTCCTCTTGGGGGCTGGGTGAGCTTCGACAACGGTGGGCAGGTGTCTTGAAATCGTTGTTTTCCCGTCGCACTTATTTATGTTAATCATAGGAAACATTCTTGTTATTTTCAAATCAAATAGGTCTTGTGACGGTCATTATGCTACCTAATCAGTGCTGCGAATTAACAGTATAAACTGGGATAGATATTTTCAAGTCTCAAGCAGAGAACGTTATAGTGGTGGCATGGTACTATGCCATCAGTAGAATTGTTGGCCGGTCGGTCCACGAGCACTGCCAATCCGGCGACCAGCTTGATATCGGCCAAAACCTGGCCGGCCGGCTGGCTGACTGGCTGGCTCCTGGCCATAATTGGCCGGATGGCTCAGAAGCAGCCGGTCGATCGGCCGGAGATTGAACCAAGCCAATGCGTATCTGTTATACGTTGCATAACTGGGAGTAGACTCTACGCATCGTTTAGTGCAAAAGCTTTTGCACAGTACATCAAACGTAGAACAAACCCGGTATCGGCTGGCCTGTATTGAGAGGTCAGTTTCGATCCGGCTGGCGGACCGATTTGGATCCTCCGGTCAGACTAGCTATGGCGGCGCAGTCGCAGAGAGCGTTTTTGGCCTACTTTGTATTTGCTGTTTATCAAGAGTACATAATTGCACTATATATAAGAAGAAGAGTGAGCCACTAGAGGGCATCTCTCCTTGGCATTGCGTATACTGTGCTCCGACCACAATACGGAATATTTCCCTGATTGGTGGGGGGTTGACAAGCATACCCCTCCTCGTTTGGTGGAGAGGGGGAGGGTAGGGAAAACTAGGTCCCAAATTGAAGGTGGTAGCCAAAAGGAGTCCCCGTTTGGTAAGGGAGATAGGCAGAAGAGGGTCCCCTTTCGGGGGGGGGGGTCGCCACGGCAGGTTAAGATTGACTGAATCTTATTGACTGTTGGCGACCCCCCCAAAACGGGGACCCTCTTCTGCCTATCTCCCCTACCAAACGGGGACCCCTTTCGCATACCCGCCCACCAAACGGGGACCTCTTTTGCATTCGCCCCCCCCCCCCAATCAAACGGGGACCCATTTTCGAAATAAACAGAAACCACCCTTAATCCTCTGCTCTACCCCCTCCCACCAAACGAGGAGGGGATTTCTGCACTCTGATTGCTGTTGGCTACTCCCCCCCACCAAACGAGGACGTCTTTTCGGCTACTCCCCCCCCCACCCCACCAAACGGGGGAACATTCGCGTGTTGTGGGCGGAGCACCGTTAGCCAATACCAAGAAGAGGGTCCTCTAGTGGCTTACTCTTCTTCTCATATATATAGTGCAATTATGCACACTTGTTTTTATGTTTACAATCAATGTAAATAAATAAATCATAAATCTGTTTATATTTATGTTTTTTCTATTTCAGCCTGCCAAGTGCCCGGTTGTGGAAGGGCCTTCGATTCCGATCGGGGCCTCCGAATCCACGCCGGGCGGATGCACAGGGAGCCGGCTGCCCAGCCAGCCCAGCCGGTTCCTCCCCAGCCGCCTCAGCCAGCCCCGATGCCGCAGCAGCCTCAGCCAGCCCTTCCCGTTCCCCTGCCGCAGCCAGTCCAGCCAATCCAGCCAGCCGGTGCCTTCCATCAGTGCACCTTCTGCGATCGGGGATTCGCTACCCTCAAGGGTATGCGAATCCATCGCACGAAGATGTAAGTCAACAATCTTCTTTATTCATTCATGTTAGCAAGAGTACATAATGATAGATAAGAGTGTGACACTAAGCCTAATCTCTGATATCAGAGCAAAATCTATGCTCTGTCGCTATCGGCTAATCCTCCCCCCCCCCACAAATTGGACCCATAACCTCAACGAAACTCGCACGCTACGTTTGTGTTCTAAAGCTAGCAACAGACGCACATTGGACCAACTGAGTAGTTGTGTTTTCGAGCTTCAACATGCAAGTGTAGCGGCCAGAGTAATTTGAAGTGATGAGTCGAATTTGTGGGGGGAGTTCAGCCGTTAGCGAACTGAGCACAGTTTTTACTGTGATAACAGACACTAGGCTTAGTGTCATACTCTTATCATTACGTACTCTTGGTGTTATTTTATCGATTGTCCAAGGGAGTTGGGATAGGAGGGGGTCCAGAAATGATACATTGACCTTAAAATTTTGAGAAACCCTTGCAAGTTTGACAACTATAGATGAGATGACGTGCAAAATTTAGCATTTATTGACCGTCATGCTTGAAAAAGCTTGACTAGATTACTAGTTTGCGGAAAAACGACTTACAGTAATGTTATAAACAGGGTACATCCCTCAGCAATTTTTTGCAAACATTGCTCATTTTGTAGCAAAACTTAGCGCTTTTTGAACGTATTTCTTAAAAATCCTTAAAAATCTTCATTTTTACTAGGTAAATTTTTATCTAAAAATTTATAATTGTCGGTATATATTTTGCTAATTTGGGGTAGACCCCCTAAAACTTTGGAATTTTCCAGGGGTAGTAGACTCGTCGATGAAGTAGAGGTAGGCCCCCGGAATCGGACCCAGTGTTAATGAATGCGACAACAGCCAAATAACGAAACTACTGTGGCATGATTGAATCAGTTTAAAACGAATAGTAAGCTGAAACCTAACCTATGGACGGTATCAGGACGCCAAAAGCTGCAAAATCAGATAAATCCTAGAATTACCGTATTTCGTTAGGGTCGCGATATTCTACCATCATGGATTTTCACATATTCTACTGCTCATGGGTCCACATAACAAGAGAAGTGCAAAACATTTTCTATCATTCGCCATAGTCTACTAAGGGCTGCCCTCGTTGCCACGTACACATACAGACAGTGAAATTTCTGAACTGCCAATAGTTTGAAAGCTGTGCGAGAGCCAATGAGGTGTAACTTGCATAAATCTTATCTGGACTAGTTAACGTATCTCTTAAGGGGGATCGCCAATTTTCGGCCATCTCCGAGTTGTCTCATTTTCACATATTTTGTAGTCATCATGGGTCCCCAAAACAAGACAGTTGCGTTTGTTGCAAAGCTTCTCGTATCATTCACAATAGTCCTCCAAAGGTGACCCCGGCATGTGTTAAACATAGGAAACAGAAAAAATTAGGAAAATTTCGCGGCAACAAAGTTTGAGTGCTGTGCAAGAGCAAATGAGCTATAACTTGGCACAATGTTAATCTGGACTAGGTAGCGTGTTAATATCTATATGAGGTGTTTTTGCGTGAGTTCAGAGATCTTTTAGAAATTTTAAAATCAGATGATGTCTGGTTTTGCTCAATTCTGACTTACAAAAATATCACCAAAGAAATGTTTTGGCATGGCCTGGACAAACCATTTTTTACACAGGTTTCGCGCATAGATATTAACACAGTACACAAATAGAGGTTCAATTTGCGTGCGCGCAATCTATGCTGCTGCTTTTGACTAGTTCACAGTTTTGGTTGCTGCGTTCGCATTTTTCGCCTCAAACTACGTCATTTTTTCAAATTTTGGAATAAATGGTCCATCAGCAAGGTGAGATATTCCAACCAAATTTGGTGTACCCATTTGCACATATGAAAGGAAGAAGTGTGCCAAGTTTACTGCAATTGCTCTTGTTTAGCGGCGGATGCATGCCTCAGTGCGATGACGGAGGCCTAGAGTAAAAAATGGCAAATTTTCAACCTTCCCAAATATAGTTAAATTTTATATCAAATTGAAGCGCTTGATGTTCTGAACATTTTATCTTCTGGCCCCAAGTCTCTCTACAAAGCAGTATGAGAAAGTTAGAGCGAGTTAAAATTTGAAGCAAATAACAGTCCGAATGAGCTTGACCAAATCGTTCAAACGCCGTTTCTCGCTCGTTGCTTGGCTTATCACTGTGCAGTGATAATTAGCTACATGTAGAGGGTTTAAATTGATGTATTTTCCATGACGTATCTTTTGTCATCCTATGTGTACACAACTTCGAAGGCCTCAGTGAGGCATACTGCCGTAACACTAAATTGTAGGGATTTCAACTGCAATATCTCTTAACTGGGTAGACCTTGGCTTGGACCCTGAAACTATGTCTTGTTTTGGACATATGTGGGGGTATATTATACCCAAAAATGAGCGATATGTTTGTCTCTGAAATTTGGTACCCGGCGACTTCCCCATTAAGACGTTATTTCTTGTAGGACCGCTGGTTTTCTATGAGCTTTCAAAATTCGGGGTAGGCGGTTTTCGCTCAGAATAATTCTACAAAGATGTATATATTAAATGTTTTGCCCTGTCCTGAACCAACCCATTGATTGGTATACAAATGTTGTCCTTAGACATTACTTAAGGTGCTGGTATCCTTTTGTGCAGTGCTTTTGTCGTGACTTTTCGAAACGCTATAACTTTAGCAATTTTGGGAGTTGGAATGAGCTTTATACATGGTTTTAAAGCTTATAATCCGAACATTAACATGAGCTTAAGAAACTAGCAACATTGACAAAAAATAGCAAAAAATTGCCGAAATGCTGACATCTGACAGACTGAATATAGACCAAAAATTTTTGAACATCGATTTCTCAAAACTGTAGAATCGGCCATAATTTCTTATTGTGCCATGATATGAAGGACATGTGGGCCGAGGGACATTTTTTTGGATTTGGCTCAACAAGTCTCAATACTCCAGAAAATCCGGCAAATGCGCGATGACACAAAATTTTGCAACTTTATATTCAGTTTTCTCACAACTGGAGCTGTTTTAGCTCAAACCAAGAAAAATGCCCCTCCGCAATAGGGCAAATTTTCATTCAGCCAAAAATCACGCGAATCCATTGGGTAGTTTTTGAGAAATCAATGTTCAAAACAAAATAATCGCAATTTTGCCAAAACGGTTTTTCGGCGAATTCTCCAGCTTAAAGCAACGAACTCCAGCGAATAGGTATTGATAAAATGTGCAATTTGACGGTCTATCGATTGAGTATAAATAAGCCAAAATTGTCTGTAAGATTTGGCAGTAATTTTGAAAAAACTGATTTCTTCAAAAATGGCCATTTTTTGACCCCAAAAGTCGTTTTTGGAAGTCGTTTTTGGCTTATACTGCCTTAACCACTAGAGGTAGCTCAAAATTGTAAAAGCAAAAATGTTCATTTTGGTGCCCTCTTTCCAGCCATGGCAACCAATCCGGTGTAGCGACTATGTACTGAGAGAATAAGGGCGAAAACCAAAACTTTCTTATCTTTGCACCTAAAAATCCGGGACTGGTCCCAGAATGTTTAAGAGCAAGAAAATAATGTATTTGGAAAGTTTCATCCACTTTCATGAAGAATGGAAGCTTGTAGGGTCGAATTTACACAAAACCAGCAATACCAACAATACCAGCACCTTAAAGTGTGTCGGTTCTTTTGAAGTTTGTTCAAATTAGCTTCTTACGCATACGTAGAAATCCAAAGCTACACTTTCGCAGACAGTATTCTTGAGCGATTAAAAATTTTAAATCGCACAGCTAAAATTAACCCTTAAGTGTTTCATGAAAATGATTGACTTAAATTTAACTCCTTTAATCCATTTGCGTAAAGGCCCTTAGAGAGAGTTAGCTAGAGTTAGCAAGATTAGTTAGTTACTTGGCGTATCAGTGCTATTTACCGAACATTAAATGATATGTTAGTCATGCCGTAATCTTTTGCAGTCCTAAGTGTAAGCGCCTTTGTAACCCTCAGCACGTCATATTGCCGTAATATTCGCTTGGTAGGATTTGAACCGCAATATCTGTTAACTGGGTTTGCTTAACAGCCATTTTGCTTTACAACCAGAAATTTTTCTTGGTTTTGGTGGGTGACACACTAGGACATATACAAAATAGCAAAACTGGTGACTAATTGGGTACCCGGCGATCCGTCCCCTCCCTTTGCACGCAACCAACGTGGACCAGACCTTATTTACTTTAATATTACACTGAGGCCCGACTTCACCACGTGTGTCTCCTTAGCGAACCAAATCTTTGATCCAGTGCTGGAACTATTTGATCCAGAAAGAGTAAGCAAAACTGTGTATGAGTCACGAACATTTAGTTTTGAATCGCGCATGGTTTCACTAAAAAATTAGCTTTTTGGTTCTCCAAAAATCGTTATTAGCTCATTTTGTGCTAGCTGATAGTCCTTCAAGAGTACTCCATGAGTTACTAGAATTTAGAATTAGAATTTAGAATTTAATGAAATTTCAAAAAGCGGAATTTTTAATTAGAATTACTATTAGAAATACTAAGTCTAATTAGCTTACAGCGTGAAATGGTCCTCTCACCTAACATAAGCAGTGCTGAGAAGAAAGTAGTGGTTATCCCAGGAAAACGCTAAATTTAATTTTTCATTTTGCCACGTTTCAATTTGCAACATCAGTGTCCCCGACGGATATATATTCCTGCAGAAATTAATAACTTGTGGCTGCGTTCTCTCACCGAAAGTAAGGTGATATTACTCCAAATAGGTGAGCCACGACTTATTAATTTCTCAGGAAAGTCTATTCGTCGGTAACACTAATGCTGCAAATTAAAACGTGGCAGATTGAAAAATTAAATTTAGCGTTTTCCTGGGATAACCACTATTTTATTCTCAGCACTGCTTATGTTAGGTGAGCGGACCATTTCACGCTGTAAGATAATTAGACTTAGTATTTTTATTAGGAATTCTAATTAAAGTGCCACTTTTCTTTGAATTTTCATTTAATGAAATAATGCTAAGTGTTCGTGATTCATACATAGTTTTGCTTGCTCTTTTGGATAAAACAGCTCCAGCACTGGATCAAAGAGTTGGTTCACTAAGGAGACACACGTGACTTCACCTCAGCTGTCTCCATTGAGAACCGCATATTTTCGAGTCATTAATCCAGCTACTACCAATTACACCCGATTCGCTACTGTTTTCTTCCTAAGTTGTCGTATTCCTGCATATTAATATTCAAACTGCTTTATTTCAGGCATCGCCAGGAGCTGATGGACATGGCATGATCCTGTGAGTGTGTTTTGTTTTCTATTGAATTTTAAAATTACACAAATTTCATTCGCTCTAAAAATTTTGAACGAGGGCAATTTTTATAGAAACGATGTCATTCAGTTATTTAGATTATTTCTAACAAATAGGTTTGATTAGTGAAAGAAATTTTATAGAAATGGATGACATAGATTTTGTTGGTGTTGTTTAGAGAGATCTTGCATAGGTGTGTATGTGTGTGTGAGTGAGTGAGTGAGTGAGTGAGTGAGTGTGTGTGTGAGTGTGTGCATGGATATTCGTGCGTTTATTGAGATTGATGCTTGAGGTTTGCTTGATGTTAGTTGTAGTTAGATTTTAGTAACCCTTGGCGGGCTGTGTGTGTTGATATCTGCGTTTTGTACCTGGGCTGGTGCGCAAATTGACACCATGAATTTTGATTGCGGCTGATTTGTCTGAAATCGGTGTTGCTGTTTACTAAAGCTGGCTAGCTGTACACGTTGATAGGTGCTTTTTGCCAGGGCTTTAGCACAAACTGATGCCTTGGGTTCTGATTCAGGCTGATTTAATGAGAATTGGCGTTGCTGTTCAATAATACTACTTCAATAATAATACTATGGCTGCGAGTCAGTTGATATAGGTGTTTTGTGCCCGGGCTGGCGTACAAAACAACTATATCAATCAACACACACGCACACACGCACACACACACACACACACACACACTTGCACACACAGTCAGCCAAGTGTTAAACAGCAACACAGATCTTTATCAAACCAACCTCAATCAAAATACAAGGTATCAGGTTGCGCACCAGCAACAACGATCACGCGCATCAACACCTATGGCAGCGCGCATAGCCTGCCAAGCGTTACTAACCAGCAATACCGATCTCCATCAAATCAGCCTCAATCAAAATGCAAGATGCCACTTTGCACCTGTCAGGCTGGGTAAGAGTAAGTCATACTAAGACTGGCCGGCTGTGCGCTTTGACGTGGGTGTTTTGCGCCTAGGTTGAGGCGCAAGCGGACACCTTGAGTTTGTATTGAGGCTGCTTGGATGTAAATCGGTGTTGTTGCATAGAGTGGCTGGCTGTGCGCGTTGACATAGGTGTTTGATGCCTGGCTGGTGAGCAAACAAACACCTTGTATTTTGATTGAGGCTGCTTTGATGTAGATCGGTGTTGCTTGGCTGGCTGTGCGCGATGAAATGGGTGTTTTGTGCCTGGGCTGAGGCGCTAGCTGACACCTGGTGTTTGGATTAAGGCTGCTTGGATGTAGATCGGTGTTGCTGCATAGAAAGAATTGGGTGGCTGTGCGCGTTGACGTTGGTGTTTGGCGCCTAGGCTGAGGCGCAAGCGGACACCTTCAGATTGGATTGAGGCTGCTTGGATGTAGATCGGTGTTGCTTGGCTGGATGTGCGCGTTGACATGGGTGTTTTGTGCCAGGTCTGAGGCGCAAGCTGACACCTGGTGTTTGGATTGAGGCTGCTTGGATGTAGATCGGTGTTGCTTGGCTGGCTGTGCGCGTTGAAATGGGTGTTTTGTGCCTGGACTGAGGCGCTAGCTGACACCTGGTGTTTGGATTGAGGCTGCTTGGATGTAGATCGGTGTTGCTTGGCTGGCTGTGCGCGTTGAAATGGGTGTTTTGTGCCTGGACTGAGGCGCTAGCTGACACCTGGTGTTTGGATTAAGGCTGCTTGGATGTAGATCGGTGTTGCTGCATAGAAAGAATTGGGTGGCTGTCCGCGTTGACGTGGGTGTTTGGCGCCTAGGCTGAGGCGCAAGCGGACACCTTCAGATTGGATTGAGGCTGCTTGGATGTAGATAGGTGTTGCTGCATAGAAAGAATTGGGTGGCTGTCCGCGTTGACGTGGGTGTTTGGGCCTAGGCTGAGGCGCAAGTGGACACCTTCAGATTGGACTGAGGCTGCTTTCACGTAGCTGGGTGTTGTTGCATAGGAGGAGTGGCTGGATGTGCGCGTTGACATGGGTGTTTTGTGCCAGGACTGAGGCGCAAGCTGACACTTTCAGTTTAGATTGAGGCTGCTTGGATATAGATCGGTGTTGCTGCATAGAAAGAATTGGGTGGCTGTGCGCGTTGACGTGGGTGTTTGGCGCCTAGGCTGAGGCGCAAGCGGACACCTTCAGATTGGATTGAGGCTGCTTGGATGTAGATCGGTGTTGCTGCATAGAAAGAATTGGGTGGCTGTGCGCGTTGACGTGGGTGTTTGGCGCCTAGGCTGAGGCGCAAGCGGACACCTTCAGATTGGATTGAGGCTGCTTGGATGTAGATCGGTGTTGCGTGGCTGGCTGTGAGCGCTGAAATGGGTGTTTTGTGCCTGGACTGAGGCGCAAGCTGACACCTGGTGTTTGGATTAAGGCTGCTTGGATATAGATCGGTGTTGCTGCATAGAAAGAATTGGGTGGCTGTGCGCGTTGACGTGGGTGTTTGGCGCCTAGGCTGAGGCGCAAGCGGACACCATCAGATTGGATTGAGGCTGCTTTCACGTAGCTGGGTGTTGTTGCATAGGAGGAGTGGCTGGATGTGCGCGTTGACATGGGTGTTTTGTGCCAGGACTGAGGCGCAAGCTGACACTTTCAGTTTAGATTGAGGCTGCTTGGATGTAGATCGGTGTTGCTTGGCTGGCTGTGAGCGCTGAAATGGGTGTTTTGTGCCTGGACTGAGGCGTAAGCTGACACCTGGTGTTTGGATTAAGGCTGCTTGGATATAGATCGGTGTTGCTGCATAGAAAGAATTGGGTGGCTGTGAGCGTTGACGTGGGTGTTTGGCGCCTAGGCTGAGGCGCAAGCAGACACCTTCAGATTGGATTGAGGCTGCTTGGATGTAGATAGGTGTTGTTGCATAGTAAGAGTGGCTGGCTGTGCGCGTTGACGTGGGTGTTTTGTGCCTTGCCTGAGGCGCAAGCTGACAACCTTGAGTTTAGATTGAGGCTGCTTTGACGTAGCTGGGTGTTGTTGCATAGTAAGAATTGGGTGGCTGTGCGCGTTGACGTGAGCGTTTTGTGCCTGGGCTGAGGCGCACACCTTGAGTTTAGATTGAGATTGCTTTGATGTAGCTGGGTTTTGTTGCATAGTAAGGGTGGCTGGCTGTGCGCGTTGACATGGATGTTTTGTGCCTGAACTGAGGCACAAGCTGACACCTCGTGTTTGGATTGCGGCGGCTAGGATGTAGATCGGTGTTGCTGCATAGAAAGAATTGGGTGGCTGTGCGCGTTGACGTGGGTGTTTGGCGCCTAGGCTGAGGCGCAAGCGGACACCTTCAGATTGGATTGAGGCTGCTTGGATGTAGATCTGTGTTGCGTGGCTGGCTGTGAGCGCTGAAATGGGTGTTTTGTGCCTGGACTGAGGCGCAAGCTGACACCTGGTGTTTAGATTAAGGCTGCTTGGATATAGATCGGTGTTGCTGCATAGAAAGAATTGGGTGGCTGTGCGCGTTGACGTGGGTGTTTGGCGCCTAGGCTGAGGCGCAAGCGAACACCTTCAGATTGGATTGAGGCTGCTTTCACGTAGCTGGGTGTTGTTGCATAGGAGGAGTGGCTGGATGTGCGCGTTGACATGGGTGTTTTGTGCCAGGACTGAGGCGCAAGCTGACACTTTCAGTTTAGATTGAGGCTGCTTGGATGTAGATCGGTGTTGCTTGGCTGGCTGTGAGCGCTGAAATGGGTGTTTTGTGCCTGGACTGAGGCGCAAGCTGACACCTGGTGTTTGGATTGAGGCTGCTTGGATATAGATCGGTGTTGCTGCATAGAAAGAATTGGGTGGCTGTAAGCGTTGACGTGGGTGTTTGGCGCCTAGGCTGAGGCGCAAGCGGACACCTTCAGATTGGATTGAGGCTGCTTGGATGTAGATAGGTGTTGTTGCATAGTAAGAGTGGCTGGCTGTGCGCGTTGACGTGGGTGTTTTGTGCCTTGCCTGAGGCGCAAGCTGACAACCTTGAGTTTAGATTGAGGCTGCTTTGACGTAGCTGGGTGTTGTTGCATAGTAAGAATTGGGTGGCTGTGCGCGTTGACGTGAGTGTTTTGTGCCTGGGCTGAGGCGCACACCTTGAGTTTAGATTGAGATTGCTTTGATGTAGCTGGGTTTTGTTGCATAGTAAGGGTGGCTGGCTGTGCGCGTTGATATGGATGTTTTGTGCCTGAACTGAGGCACAAGCTGACACCTCGTGTTTGGATTGCGGCGGCTTGGATGTAGATCGGTGTTGCTGCATAGTAGGAATTAGGTGGCTTTGCGCGATGACATCGGTGTTTTGTGCTTGGGCGGAGGCGCACACCTTGAGTTTAGATTGAGGCTGCTTGGATTTACATCGGTGTTGCTGCATAGTAAGAATTGGGTGGCTGTGCGCGTTGACATGGGTGTTTTGTGCTTAGGCTAAGGCGGACACGTTGAGTTTAGATTGAGACTACTTTGATGTAGCTGGGTGTTGTTGCATAGTACGTAAGAGTGGCTGGCTGTGTGCGTTGATGTGGCTGCTTTGTGCCTAGGCTGAGGCGCAAGTTGACACCTGGAGTTTGGATTGAGGCTGCTTGGATGTAGATCGGTGTTGCTGCATAGTATTCACTGGCTTTGCACGATGATATGGGTTTTTTGTGCCTGGGCTGAGGCGCACACCTTGAGTTTAGATTGAGGCTACTTTGATGTAGATCGGTGTTGCTCCATAATAAGAATTCGCTGCTTTGCGCGATGACATGGGTGTTTTGTGCCTGGGCTGAAGCACACACCTTGTGTTTAGATTGAGGCTACTTTGATGTAGATCGGTGTTTCTGCATAGTAAGAATTCGCTGGCTTTGCGCGATGACATGGGTGTTTTGTGCCTGGGCTGAGGCGCACACCTTGAGTTTAGATTGAGATTGCTTTGATGTAGCTGGGTTTTGTTGCATAGTAAGGGTGGCTGGCTTTGCGCGTTGATATGGATGTTTTGTGCCTGAACTGAGGCACAAGCTGACACCTGGTGTTTGGATTGCGGCGGCTTGAATGTAGATCGGTGTTGCTGCATAGTTGGAATTAGGTGGCTTTGCGCGATGACATGGGTGTTTTGTGCCTGGGCTGAGGCGCACACCTTGAGTTTAGATTGAGGCTGCTTGGATTTACATCGGTGTTGCTGCATAGTATGAATTGGGTGGCTGTGCGCGTTGACATGGGTGTTTTGTGCTTAGGCTAAGGCGCACACCTTGAGTTTAGATTGAGGCTACTTGGATGTAGATCGGTGTTGCTGCATAGTATTCACTGGCTTTGCACGATGATATGGGTGTTTTGTCCCTGGGCGGAGGCGCTCACCTTGAGTTTAGATTGGCGCCTAGGCTGAGGCGCAAGCTGACACCTGTAGTTTGGACTGAGGCTGCTTTGATATAGGTCTGTGTTGTTGCATAGTAAGACTGGCTGGCTTTGCGCGTTGGCATGGGTGTTTAGTGCCTGAACTGAGGCGCAAACTAACTAGGTAGGGTTAAAATGAACTACCCTTTTCATGAAAGGGTTAAACTTAAAGGTTTAACTCCCTCAAAGCTTTTCGCATTGAAATTTAACCACTGTTAAACACGCGGGTTAAGCAGAGTTAAAACACAAAGGAAGGTTTAATGAATGCTCTCATTGAAATTTCTAAAGTCTGGGATTTGTAAACTTAGTTTTCTTGTGTCCGATGTTTAATTATTTGATTATCAAGTATTCTATTAACGATTTTTGATAGCTACATGCATCTATTTTTATTCTAAATTGAAATCTATTTCATTACTTCAATCAGCATATTTTGGTGGACCTTGATACGGTTGTATATGTAATGTACCGATAGTTTGAACGATTTCCTTGTATAAGAACTGCGTGTTTTGGCAATTTTTTAGCTACTAAGCAGACAGAAATGTAGTTAGCTAACTCACAAAAAGTGTGGTGAGCTGACGTAGCAATAGAGAACTTGTATGTTGGACCTCATTGGCTGGGGCATACTGTGCTTATTTGAATCAACTGTTTTAAAACATGCTGAGAACATTCTTGAAATTTAAAAGCTCCGTCTAGTTAACGGAAGCGGAACGGAAAGAGTTTTTAGCAACAGAAAATAAAGTGAAAGGAAAGTTTAAAAACTGGAAGCAAAGTGGAAAGGATAAACTAATAACTCATTATCCAGTGGATTCATGCTGTAAACCTCCGAAGTTTTTTGGCAGAACCGGGAAAACAGGTTTTCCGGCGGCCTTCGAGTTGCGGCCGCAGGCTCACCCCCCCCCAGAACATTCCCTCCTGCACATGTCTGGAAGCTACCATTCAGGAAGCGAACAGGGTTATATTACCATTTTGTTGAAAAGTTGAATGTAGGTTTTTGCCAAACAAAAATTGGAAAATCTCCAAAACTAGTAAAAAATTCGTCCTCAAACGTTCCTCAAGAATGAATTCATTGTTTATGTATTTACAAAAGTTTACATATGACAATGATGGTGCTTGTTTACTAATGAATGAATTTATGTTGTTGTAGTCAGGACTCAGGATATGTATGTAAATTCTAGAATTATAGAGCTTCAGTGTGGGTAGTTCCTTTTTCAAGGAAGCTGGAGTAGCGTAGAGTAGAGTTAAAATTAACTGTTTTCATAAATGCATGGAGTTAATTTTAACTCTGCCACTTTAACTCCTTTTAACCCTGCCATTTTTAACCCTACAGGATTCAAAGGAGTTTAAAACGCAGAGTAAAAATTAACTCCACGCTTTCATGAAAACAGTTAATTTTAACTCAACTCTACCGTTTCTTGAAAAGGTCCCAAGATTCGCTGAAACGTTGCAATAATTGTTATGATTTTATTTAAACTGATGGCTAAACTGTGTCAAGTTTATAAACATACATGTGTGAAAATTAAAGATATCTTCCAGGCTAATCTTTTAGGCTTGTTAGAATTATTTTAAGCTCTTTGGCATTGGTTTTCGACCATGGCCACGTTTGCTAGATAATCTTCCCATATTTATTAGTCTAATGCTTCTGAGAAGGTTTAGGGTAATATTCCTAGGACCCTGGATTGTGTTAACAATGGGGACCAAGACAAAAGGAGAACGTACGCGGGAGATTAAACGCAGACGCGGACGTGGAGGTATAAAAAGTGAGTGTCACGTACTGATTCGATCAGTGGGCGCTAACTCAATTTATAACTGGCGGACAAAAGATAAAACAAGTGGGCTCCGGAATTATCGGCTTGCTGCATAAAATTACGGATCCCATTTATATACCTGAAGAGGGGACACTGAAATCCGCTTGCGCCGATTATGTCCGATGGGCTGGCTTTTGGCCAAGATTTAGGGTGATGGGAATTCCTAGCTTGCAACTATCAATATGATTAATTAAAAACATTAGGTTAGTAGGAACTGACGTCACTGTTCCTTTTCGTAAGAAAATTAAACTGTGTGCCCATCTGCAGAAAAATTACTAAATGTTGTATATAAACAATGTGTAAACTTACAGACTAAAACTGTGTTGTTTACATTTTTCGATTTATGTTCTGATTGAGTAAGAAGAATTTAGAAATTGCAAGATACAAGATAATAGACGAAAGAAAGAAAGTTGTAACTACAGCACCACAGACCCGAAAAATTCGGACCTGAGGTGGGGATCGAACCCACAACCTTCAGTTAACTAGACCGACGCTCTACCGATTGAGCCACCCAGGCACAATCGAACCAAGCTTAAGTTTGAATTCGTTCCCAAACTGTAGTGACACGTTTTTGAATGGGCATATAGCCCTGCCAAAGAAAGATGATTTTAGAAATTGAAGGACGATTTTAGAAATTGATCGTTTGGCAGGAAAATTATCTAACGCCCACATCAATTAAATCAATCATAATGTCCTCAATTTCTGTCCAATTTCACTGACCGGCCGAGGCCGGTGAATAACCTCTAAGATATTAATTTTCGGATGTTATATTAGGAAAATAGGGTTAGGCGTTCACTGACTGCGCAGGCCAATTAAAACCAGTTTTTTCGACGTGTGTAAAAAATGCAGCTCCAACTTCCAAACGATAGCCCTCCTCAGTGCATGTGCCGTTTTGTCCTACTCTGGACGCTGGAGCAGAAAGATGCTGTTGAAGAGGAAGAGCGTAGAGTATGAACTATGAAACTAAATCCGAGGCTATACGTGGATGTTTTGAAGGTCTAGAGTATTTTATTACTGTTGTCAAATAAAACTGCATGTTGTGAATTAAACTTGATCTCGTTGTTTTAGTATCCAGTCAGTCAGTAGGAGAAGTGGGTCTCGATTACCTCCACCCTCGAATTCTTAAAGGCTTGAGCATTTGATCAAAAGTTTGGTATGGGAACGTTTTCGACCACACTGAGTTCAAATATCGCAAAATTTACGGATTTCATATTCGTGTTCCGCGGACAAGAAAACTCTATCTACAACTTTTCAACTGAATCGAAGATAAAAGTCTTTCAATTTCCCTTAGTCACCCCTTACGAATCGAAAAAATTGAACTTTGCGAAATCGAAAAATGCTGCTATGTTTGAACTCAGCGTGGTCGATAACATACCCATACAAAATTTTAGCTTACCTGGTCACACCACATTTGGTCGATTTGAGGGGTGGGGTGGGGGGCATTCCAGAGAAGTCTGCTTAGCAGAGAGTTATAAAGATTATCGTGGCGTAAATCAGCGTTTTTGACATAGCCTGATTTGGAGTTGATGTAAGGTGGTGTTGTCCTCTTGTGCAGTAGTGATGTGGATCGGGTCGGATCGGCAGTAAAATATTTAACCGATCCGATCCAGTAAAATTATTGTCGATCCGATCCGATCCGACCAGGTCCTTGATCGGTCGATCCGATCCGATCCGGTGATCCGGGTTCGCTTTTTCAAAAAGCTAAATGAAACTTATTTTAAAGTCGGATTTACAGTGTCAAACACATCTTGCACACAAATTTGACTGAGCTAGCTTCATTTTATTATTCCGATAAACAAATGCATAAGATTTTTGTTGGAGAGTTGGAGACTGAAACTGAAGCTTAAATAGCATTAATAGCATAGCTTAATCTACATACAGCATAAATTTCAACAATCTGTCTAATATTTTGGGTTGGGAGATATTTTAAACACTTTTTGCTACTTTTTGAAAACTCAATTACTTGTAAACCTGTACTTGAACTTGTGTTTACAGTTCTCAAGTCTGACAAACTTGCTCAGCTAATGTCCGTAAGTGGGAGGGAAAGCTTCATGAAACACTGACAGGAGCTGCGATTCATATACTTTCAGTGTTCAAGGGCAAACTTGCAAGATTTTAGGAAATTGGTCCCAGATTTTGCTTTTTCACATTATAGATGCCATCGCATATTATGTGCTTTAAGCAAGTATTAAAACAAGTCAGTAACCTAAAGTTAGTGTTCACTAGGTGCGAATATAGGCAGCCTAAATTCTCCCTGAGCAACTAAAAACTTGGAGCCGCAAACGTGGTAGAAGGAAAATAGGAAAAGGAAACGATTGCGGATCAAATAAAACAGCAGTTGAAGTCATGTTTGGTGATAATTCTGAGGAAGGTGAGGTTGTAATTTCTATGATGATTGAAATCTAGCCGGATCGCCGATCCGACTGGCTTAGGCGATCCGATCCAAGCTGATCCGATCCGGCCTCCGGATCGCGAATCGGATCGATATAGCCGATCCGATCCACATCACTATTGTGCAGTGATTTTGTGGTGAGTTTTTAAAACGCTATAACTTTCGCAATTTTAATTAGGACATTCAAAGAAGCGTACGAAACTAGCAGAATTAGCAAAATAATAGCAAAAATTTTCTGAAATATATATAGCTAAATACAGACGAAAAATTTTGAACATCGATTTCTCATAAATGTAGAATCGGCAAAAGGTTCTTTTTGTACCATGATATGAAGAACATGCATATGGGCCGAGGGACATGTCTTTGGATTTGGCTCCTCAGGTCTTAACGTTCGAGAAAGCTCATCTTTTCGCCTAAAAATACGGGACTGGTCCCAAAATATTAAAGAGCACGGAAATAGGGTATTTCGTAAGTTATAGTATACGTAAAAGATTAAAGCCGTATGAGTCAAAAATACCCTAAAGGAAACCAGCAGGTTAAAGCTTATGTCAATCTTGGATATGCAATCACTGCCTGCTTCTTTAGAACACAAAAATCATCTTGCACAGATTCTGCAAAGTGTATGAAACCTCGAGGAAAGTCAAACGTTAGACTAGGATCCAGCTCTGATATCGTCATCTAGTTACTACCCAACCAAAGTCGACCACAGAACACTAGCGGATCTCAAAAACTTCCAGCGTAGTTTAGCAACTATACTGAAGAATATTTTATGAAACTGGCCCCATCAACGAACTAGTGATGTTTCAGTAACTGAAACTGCAACTTAGACTCAAACTATAATAGGAAAAGTTTTGAAACTGAAATTCAGGGGAATACTGTTGTGCACCGGCCCTGTCTAGCTGGCCGGCGGCCAGCCCAGATCCTGAGTGGGCCGGCCGGCCGGGAGGCCGGCGGCCACCGTCCGAGAACAGGCCGACCGGTCAGACGCAGGCCGGCCGACCGGCCGGTAGCAACCGACCAGTGACAGTTTCCGCGGTTTATAGCCTTAAACTTGCTAAAATCTGTCTTGAAAACTATCAAAAATCTTATAGTTTTACTTGAATTTTGAATAGCCAGCGTTGCGAGCTAGGCCGCGAGGCCCACGAAAAATTGTGAACAACACTACAGGGGTAACTGAAATTATTGTAGCCTTCGAGCCGAAACAAAGCTGAAACTAGTTTGAGTTCCGAACTAAAGTCGATTTCAGAGTTTTCTGAGGGTTTTCAGCTGCTGAATGCTAGATAGGGAGCTTTTTGAATAAACTGTAACCAGTGTTCGGCTTTGGTCGGACTTTTCGTCGGCCGAGCCAATAGTCTTGAGCAGACTTTGATCGTTGACTGTCCAGAGTCCCACCGCGAATTGGCCCTCTTCCGGACTATAGCCAATGACCGGCCGCCAACCTGCAGTTTTCAGGTTCAGATGGGAATGGTCTGACAAACCCCGAACGACTGCTAAAATTACTCTATGGAGAGTTGGAGCCAATTGTTGGAGTTTCGCACAAGGGCCAACACGAACTAGCTAGTATATCAATATTTAATTTATTTTCAATATCGGTTGTTTCTTCGAAACAGTGAAATAGACAGTACTGGATTTTCTGGGTAGCTGCAGGCTTGTTCAAAAGTTCTTCGCTTTCCTTTGAAGTAGTCCTCCAACGAACAAACTTCGACTGAAATTACTGAAATGACTGGACCGGAAATTACTTTGTTTGTCTGAAATCGCCTACTGAAACAACTATAAAAATTTCGGTTCCCGGAATAAACCTGAAACTGAATTTGTTCGATCAGTCTACAACTGAAACTCCATGAAAGTAGGTACGATTTCGAGTCGGCACAAATTTTTATACCGTCATCGGCTTCCAAATTTCAGACATGACCTTTAAGGACGATTCATATCCAAAGGTGCAATTTTCCACGGAAGACCGTTCTTTCGCTTCTCAGCCTTGTATTCCATTCACGCAAGAAACGAAAAAACGGAAGTAGTATAGGAGACATCAAATGGACATGGTTTGTACAGGTGTATCTTTGGATTCATTCTGGCTTTGACGAATAGGGTCATTAATCATACAGGTAAGGTCATTAATCATGGAGGCAGATGTCTTTCAAGGTCATTATTGGCCAATTTTCTTAGCTTGGATTTAAGCTTTGTAACATTGTATTAAATTTTTTAACACAGTGTTATTGACTTTGTCTACGTATTTGCCTAGTTAATTTACCTGCCTATGTATTCAACTAGTTAGCTTACCTGCCTAATTAGTGTTTATTAATTTATATGCCTAATTAAGTACGTAAATTAATTAAGTAATATTTTCAAACTTTTTTATTTACCTGACTGTTTGCCAATAGATTCTTACCTATCTATCTCAGCATCGTATAGACCAAAAATATTATTGCAAAATTTTCTTCCCTTATCAACTAAAATTTTCTTTTCCTGCATTTCCTTATATATGACATCTGGACCTTTGTATTAACCTTGAAACGGAAGGAGGGAAACAAACACTTAAAGAAGACAAGATTGTTAGTTACCCAGAAAATCCAGTACTGTTCATTTTTAATTGTTTCGAAGAAACAACCGATATTGAAAATAAATTAAATATTGATATTAGTTAGTTCGTGTTAACCTCTTGTGCGAAACTCCAACAATTACTCCAACTCTCCATAGAGTAATTTAGCAGTCGTTCGGGGTTTGTCAGACCATTCTATCTGAACCTGAAAAACTGCAGGTTGGCGGCCGGTCATTGGTAGTCCGAAGAGGGCCAATTCGCGGTGGGACTCTAGACAGTCAACGATCAAAGTCTGCTCAAGACTATTGGCTCGGCTGACGAAAAGTCCGACCAAAGCCGAACACTGGCTACAGTTTATTCAAAAAGCTCCCTATCTAGCATTCAGCAGCTGAAAACCCTCAGAAAACTCTGAAATCGACTTTAGTTCGGAACTCAAACTAGTTTCAGCTTTGTTTCGGCTCGAAGGCTACAATAATTTCAGTTACCCCTGTAGTGTTGTTCACAATTTTTCGTGGGCCTCGCGGCCTAGCTCGCAACGCTGGCTATTCAAAATTCAAGTAAAACTATAAGATTTTTGATAGTTTTCAAGACAGATTTTAAAAAGTTTAAGGTTATAAACCGCGTGAAAACCGTCACTGGTCGGTTGTTACCGGCCGGTCGGCCGGCTCAAGTTCTGACCGGTCGGCCTGTTCTCGGACGGTGGCCGCCGGCTCCTCTCGGCCGGCCGGCCCACTCAGGATCTGGGCTGGCCGCCGGCCAGCTAGACAGGGCCGGTGCACAACAGTATTCCCCCTGAATTTCTGTTGCAAAACTTTTCCTATTATAGTTTGAGTCTAAGTTGCAGTTTCAGTTACTGAAACATCACTAGTTCGTTGATGGGGCCAGTTTCATAAAATATTCTTCAGTATAGTTGCTAAACTACGCTGGAAGTTTTTGAGATCCGCTAGTGTTCTGTGGTCGACTTTGGTTGGGTAGTAACTAGATGACGATATCAGAGCTGGATCCTAGTCTAACGTTTGACTTTCCTCGAGGTTTCATACACTTTGCAGAATCTGTGCAAGATGATTTTTGTGTTCTAAAGAAGCTAGGCAGTGATTGCATATCCAAGATTGACATAAGCTTTAACCTGCTGGTTTCCTTTAGGGTATTTTTGACTCATACGGCTTTAATCTTTTACGTATACTATAACTTACGAAATACCCTATTTCCGTGCTCTTTAATATTTTGGGACCAGTCCCGTATTTTTAGGCGAAAAGATTATATTTTTCGAACGTTAAGACCCGAGGAGCCAAATCCAAAGACATGTCCCTCGGCCCATATGCATGTTCTTCATATCATGGTACAAAAAGA